>NDGN011486813.1:0-12171 GCA_002564285.1 Tympanoctomys barrerae
GTACAGGTTCTCTTATGTCCTGAGTCCTCACTGAACTTCAAGAGCTACGATAGCCAAACTGTTGGCTATCCTTTTAGCCCTTTCTTTTTATCTAATTTTTTGGTCTACAAATTTAATTTGTTAACCCTTCAGAAGAGAAGCTTAATATTATGACCCTACAACATATGCAGTTGAGCTTAACATCACTATCTGTCTGAATATCAAAAGCCTTAAACATAACATGGAACAGGTATTTGATAACAATAATTGATATGTTAAACTTTGAATCCCTATCAAATGTGAAAAAATAGAAATTTATTAAATAATCACATTTTCACACAGAAATTTAGAAATTTAACCATATACAACATTGTAAAAGGACAGTCCTATGACTTTTTTCTTCTCTCTTGTTCCATTTTATTAACTTTTTTAACAAAACTTTAACTTGAGAGAATATAGCAGTAATTGATATGACATTAGAAGCAGTATTCATTTAGAAGACCATAATGACAGGCATTCCAAGCATAACCCTAGAATTACACATTGCTATCTTTGGTGCAGTTGCTTAGTTCACAAGTATTAGCATATACCATAGTGACATATGTGCACCTATGTTTACAGCATCACAATTTGTGAACAGTTAGTCAAGGTGAGAATCCTACCAATTAAATGCTAGTTTAAAAAACCTGATAAAGACCTGAGGACTATTGCCTTAAACATGTTGTGTATATAAATTCATGGTTTTGCTCCTACCACTTTGCCAAGCTTTTCTCCTTGCCCTCTGTTCATTGTTTAACGCTTACGTTCTTGCTTTCCATTTAGTAGTGTTATAACTTTAAATTTGTATTTCTTTTTTTTGAGTTCTTACACTAAAGAGACTATGTGTTATTTACACAAGTGAGTCTTATTTATTTAACTTATGAGTATCTTCAAATTGCACCTATCTAGGAAGGCTTTGAGTTTATCATTCTTTAAAGCTGAGTAATAGTCCATCGTATAAAAACACCACAACATTTTCATCCATTCCTCAGGTGGCAGGAATTTTAGTTGCTTCCAAGTTTTGGCTAGCACACATTGTGATGCTATAAACATAGGTGCACATATGTCATATGATATGATGTTTTCAGTTCTTTTGGGAAAATTCCAAGTAGGGGGATAGCTAGATTGAATGGGACTTCCAGTCCTAGTTTTTGAGGAGTCTCTACACTGATTTCCATAATAGTTACCTCAGTCTACATTCCCACCAGTAGTGGAGAAGAGTTCCTTCCCTCCTACAACCTCTTCAACATTTTGTTGTTGCTTGGTTTCTTTTTGGTAGCCATTCTTTCTGGGGTGAGACGAAATCTCAGTGTTGTTTTAATTTGCATTCCATGGATGGCTAGTGAGAGGGGCATATTTGGGACCTTTGTTCAAAGAAGATAGGGTGGCTGAGTGTGTTTGTAGTAGCTTCTGTATCTTTTAATCTATTTTATTGATTCTCACATCTTTTTGTCAATACCATGCTGATTCTATCGCAGTAGTTTTGTAGTATAACTTCAAGTCAAGAATTATAATGCCTCCTGCCTTGTCTTTGTTGCCAGAATTGCCTTTGCTATTCTACTTTTTTTCTGGTTCCAAATAAATAATGGAATGATTTCTCTATGTAGATGAGGCATGCTAGTGGTATAAATTTAATGCAGATTGCATTATATCTGTGTAACAATTTTGGGAGTATGGACATCTTCAAAATGTTGGTTCTTCATGTCCAGGAGCATGGAAAATCTTTCCATTTTCTGAAATCCTCTATGTTCTCTTTTTAAGAGTACTGTAATTTTCATTGAACAGATATTTTACTTCATTAGTTAGATTAATTCCTAAGTATTTCATATTCTGTGGTGCTGTTTTAAAAGGTATTCCCTAATCTCCCTCTCTGTGTATTTGTTATCTGTGTAGAGGAATGCTATACACTTTTGGGTATTGACTTTTTATCCTGCTATGCTACTGAATTTGTGCATTACTTCTGGTAGAATCTTGGTGAACCTTTCTGGGTCTTCCAGGTATAGAATCCTGTCATCTGCAAATAATGATAGTTTAACTTCTTTTGTTTACCTATTCTTATTCCTTTTCTCTCTCTTGTCTAATAGCTCTAGCTAATGATTCCAGAACTATATTGAAGGGGAGTGGTGATAGAGGACATCCTTGTCGGGCACCAGATCTGAGAGTAAAAGATTTCAGTTTTTCCCCATTTAGAATTGTGTTCACTGTTGGGTTGTCTTAGATGGCTTTTATCAGATTGATGTAGAGGTGATCTATTCCAATTTTTGGTAGGACTTTGAACATTTCATTGGCTGTTATTGGGTTATTGAGAGTTGTTATATGTTCTTGATTCAGCTTTGGTAATTTGTACCTTTCTAGGAATCTGTGCATTTCTTCTGTCTTCTATTTTGTGAGATGAGAGTAAAGATTTTCAAAGTAGCTAATAATGATCTTCTAAATTTCCAATGGGTCTGTGATAATTTCACCATTTTCATTCCTTATTTCTTGTATTTGAATTTTTTCTTTCCTCTTTTTTATGAGGTTAGCTAGGGGCTTCTCAATTTTATTTAATCTTTCAAAGAACCAGCTTTTTTATTTTTTAATTCTTTACATTATTTTCTTTGTTTTGATTGAATTTATTTCTGCTCTAATCTTTATAATGTCCTCTCATCTTTAGGCTTTGAGTTTGCTTTGCCCATCCCTTTCAAGACATTTGAGGTGAACCGTGAGAGTGTTTATTTGTTCCCGTTCAGATTTCCTAATGTGTGATATCACAACTATACATTTCCCTCTAAGAACTGTTTTCATTGCATCCCATCTGATAAATTGTGCTTGAATTTTCATTGAATTGTAGTTATTGTTTAATTACTTGTTTAATTTCATCTGTGACCCTTGGTTGCTGAGGAGGATGTTGTTTAATTTCCATGTATTTGTAGGGCTTTTGTGGTTTCTTTTGTCGTTTATTTCCACTTTCATTGAACTGTGGTCAGATAATATGCATGGGATAACTTCTGTTCTCTTGCATATACTTAAGTATGACCTATGGACTAGTATGTGATCTATTTTAGAAAATGTCTCATCTGAAAAAAAAAATGTATACTCAGCTGTGGTTGGGAGGAACACTCTGTATATGTCCACTAATTCCATTTGTTCCAAGCTCAGTTTCAGTTCTGCTACTTATTTGCTAACTGTCTGTCTGCTTGACCTATCTTTTTGAGATTAGGGGGTGTTAAAAATCTCCTTTTAATATTGTGGTATTGGATATTAGATTTTTCATGTCCATTAATGTCCAACCTTACATAGTTGGGTGCTCCTGTGCTTTGTGTATACATATTTATGAGTGTTACCTCCTCCTCTTGAATTTTTCACCTAACCAATAGGCACTGGCCTTCTTTATTCTGTTTGATCACTCTGGATTTGAAGTTGAGACTGTTTGTGAGCAGGATATCTACCCCTGCTTTTATCTGAGGTGTGGGGGCGTGTAGTATTGTTTTTTTATCCTTTGACTTTCAGCCTATTAATTTCTTTATGAGTTAAGTGTGTTTCTTGTATATAGCATATTGTTGGATTTTGCTTCATGATCCACTGTGTGAGTCTATTTCTTTTAATTGGTGATTTGAATCCATTTACACTGACGGTGATAATTGAGAAGTATTGACTTATGATTGAGGTGTTATTTACCTACTGATGTCTACCTATTTGTCTAATGTGTTTGTTTGCCTTATTTGATGGGTTCTTTCCATTCTCATTTATGGAGTTCTGGTCATTTTGGTCCCTCTCTACAATAACTTTTAGTAGTCTGTGTAAGGTTGGCTTTGTCATCATGAAATTATTTAGTTGTTCATTGTCATGGAAGTATTTGTCTTCTCCATCAACCTTGAAAAAAAGTTTTGCAGGGTATAGTAGTCTGGGCTGCAATTTGCTTCCATAGAGGACTTGAAGTACTGTGCTCCTTTCTGCTCTTGACTTCCTGGTTTGTGAAGAGAAGTTTGCCATTATTCTGATGGGTTTTTCTTTAAATGTGATCTGTTTCTTTTCTCTAGTGGTTTTAGTATATTTTTCTTGTGCTGGATTTTTGGGATGCTGACTATTATATGTCTGGGTGAGGTGTGTTTTTAGTGGGGTTGATGTTATTTGGAGTTCTGTGTGCTTCAGTTAACTGAATGTCAGATTGTTTTCCCATATTTGGAAAGTTTTCTGCTATTACTTCTGCCCAAATTCTTTTTATATCATTGATGTTGACTCCTTCTATACCTATTATTCTCACATTGTTCATCTTTGCATCAACTTGAAAATGTGGAATCATTTTTTCCTGCATCCTAGTTGTTTTTAAAAGATCTTTTCTTACCTTTTCATTGGCTGCAATGGTGTCTTCAAGATCTTATACTCTATCTTCACTTGGCCTCAGTTTTGCAAGCTTTCGATGGAGATTTTAAGTTCCTCTATATCTCTTTGATTCTGCTTTATGTGATCTATTTCTTTCCTATATTTCTCATTCGAGGAGTCCATAGGTTTTCTATTCTGCTCTGCTTTTGATCAGTGTCTTCTTCAGAAGCAGTTATTAATTTTTTCATTATAGTTATCCTTTCTTTTTTTTACTTCAGAAATTATTTCTGATCTGATTTCCTCTATATGGTTCTGCAGTTGTTTCTTTACTTCAGACACCATTAATTCAGAGATACCTTTTTTATTTCAGAGGTTATTTCTGATCTCATTTCCTTTATCCTTTGCTACAGGTTTTTTTTTTTTAACTTCAGACACTATTAACTCAGAGATTTCAGCTGTGTGATTCCCAATTTCTTCTATGCTAGTGTCTGCTGAATTTGCTCTGGTTTGGCTCCGGTCCTGAGATTGCATTTTGCTCCTTGTCTTTGTCATTTTGTATACTACTGTGCTCTGACCTTTGGTGTAGAGCTTTGGTACAGTTATAATTTTAGCACCTACTGAAATTCTTACCCAAGAGATCATATGGTTAATGTAGTTATAGTTTTGTATTTCAGAACTACAACTAGGAACACTAACAATGGGTAGTATATTTAGCAGTTGACAAACTTTTCTAACTAATGAGTTTGTATTTTAGACAGTAAAAACAAGCATTATGTTTGTACAGCTAAGCAGATATTAAATTTGGAATTTATATTTGTTAGTTCCCCTAAGTTCTGTCTGATCATCCCCCTTGATGTACCTGGGGTCTTCCAGGCAGACTAATTCACCCAGTTACCTTTTACCCCCTCTCTCAGTCAAGAGAAAAAGAGGGAGGATGCTCTTATAGATCTGGGTCTAGCAAAGTGCCTCAGCTTACTGGGTTCATATCTACAAAGTTTGATCTCTTTCCAATGTGCCTGTCTTGGGTCTGGTTGCTGTGCTGAGATTCTTCCTGCTGCAGCCTGTGTAAGTGATCCTATTCTGCCCCTCTGCCAAAATGTTCTGCTCCTGGATTACTGTTGTGATTTTGGCCCCTAGCTTCTCTGCAGGGACTTCAGCTGGAGAGTTTCACACCAAGTCTGTATGCCGGACCTGGGCTGGGCCTGGAGGCGTCCCAAGAGCACTGAAAAAGTGCTGTCACTCAGGCAGGCCTGAGATGAATCTGAGGGCACAGGGGTCCAGCAGGTACAGTGGAGCAGAAGCTCTCCCACACACATGCCTGGTTTGGACTGGGTTTGGAGTGGTCTAGAGAGCATGGCCCAGGGGAAAACATTTCATAGAGAACATATAATTTATATGATTATTTTATACTATTCACCCAAATAGTAAAATGCAGAGCAGTGCAGTAGGTCTGTCCATGCATTAGAGACCCACCAAGGAACCTAGCTGAGAGCTTGGACTCCCTGGTAATGTCCATCCTGAGTGACAGTGAGGACCCAAGCTCCTCTGATGATAATGACAGCCAAATTGATATAGTGGAAACCTAGCATGATAAGCACCTCCAGGAGGATCAACAGTACACCATCTCCCTTCTGGTTCTCTGTTTATGTTGTTGGCAACACTATGCACCCAGCACCACACTAGTTCAGTTCTTCTGTGTTTTACAAGTTGCCTATTAGTCAAGCCTCCACAGAGACCATGCCATCTAAAGAGCCCCCTACTCAGCCTCTCTCTTGGTGAGTTTGATTGTATTTACTATTTTGTTCTTAAATTATGTAATCCTTCTTGGGGGAACCCAAGTGAGACTTTTGCAGGTAAGATCCTAAGAACACAAATGTAAAAGACATCAACAACAGTAGGTAGCATGGAGCAGGGTCAAGAGCCAGACCAAGAGCACAAGAGAGCAAGAGAGAGCCATAACTAGTGCAGACTGTGTCTTTATTGTATAATTCTTATATACGTTGTTATGTAATATTTTACATTCTTACATAGTACTGTAACCAGTGCATGCATGTTCAACAGTGCTAAGTCACAATTGCACAACTATGTCTCCTTCACAACTGTGCTAGACAAGTGGGGTCACATCTTCAAGTGTCTTTAGATGTTCCTGAGCTTTGAGGCTGTCTGAGTGGCTCTCACACATGACTACTATTGTTTTCCTCTTTATTTTTTGTTCTTTTTATGTATTTGGTACAGGATCACACTACATATCTTGAACTCATAGTGATCCTCCTGTTTCAGCCTCCACAGAGCTGAGATTATGGACATGCACCACCACACCTTGTCTGAATGGCTACTTTAGTGCACCAGGGTGGAGGGGCTGGCAGGCATGTGGTGCCAAGGATCAAACTCTAGTCCCTGCACTTGTGTTTTCCTCTTAGTGTGTTTCTTCTATAGTTCTAAGTTATGTAAGTGTAGACAAATGCATGTTGTTCTATATTCTGAGCATCTTACAGTGCCTAGTCCATAGCAAGTCATGCATAGATAAATAAGTACTCTCTCACACTTGGTTCCTGCTTATAACTACATACATTTCCCAGAGCAACATCACTGATAAAACTATCAAAGGAAATAACAATAAACATTAAAACCTTCTTGAAAAGGTGCCTGTCTCCAACAATTGTTCTGTTTCACTTATTAATACACAAAAATCTACAAAGTTGTTCAAAATAATACATAATTTTGATCTGAGTCAAGGCTTCTGGATGCCACCTTTGAGTTTAAATATTTCCTGAGTGATATCAGAGAGTTGAGATCTTCTGGGCTGATGATGACTATTACAGTGAAAAGACAGGGAATGGTGAAGTCTCAGAAGAAAAGCAGAAACAAATTGAGTTGTCTTTACCCAGTAGAATCACCCAAGGAGCATCCTTAGTTGACCCAGAAATGTTGCTCATTTAAGAAAACTCATACACCCTTTGTGATCCAGAATTTTTTAAAGGAATTCAGGCATGACCGATATAACTGAACTCAGCTGCACAGACTCCAGTCCCACCAGGACAAGAGAGGTGTTTACTACTGATCATAGTGTTCAGGTTAACATGTATGATCATGCTTCTCTGGCATCCACAAACATCCTAGGGAAGCCATGTTTTAAGGACTCTGATGTTATTTCTGAGTAGCCAATTGGCCAGAAGCCAATTTCAAAACAAACATTTCTTTGGAATGTTCAGGGATTCAGCCTGCTGAGTTAACCTTTTTCTCCATTACTTGTTTGCCTCCTTTGCCTATAATTGGCTTGGAGTTTTCTTTCCTTACCTGAAACACTCCTATTATGGACTCTGTACTATCCTCATTTACTGCACTTTAGCCAAGCACAATCATACACTGAACCAGAGAAAAAACTGGGCGTTGTGTTTTGTCTCTAAGAAAAGATGACTTTCCCATCAACATCCCTGCCCAACACACACCTATTTTGCATATTATTGTGTCTATCTGAGCCTGACATTTCATAATTTGCCTCTTATCCTTTTTATGTATTTAGTACAGGGTCTACAGGGTCTCACTACATAGATCAGACTCAGAGTGATCCTCCTGTTTTCAGCCGCCCAAGCGCTGAGATTACAGGCATGTGCCACCATGCTGTCTCAATTCTGTCTCAGTGTGCCCTTGGACGGGCTGGCACAGCAGGCCAGGGATCAAACCCTGATCCCTGGGCCTGGCTAAGCAGGCACTTTAGTTCACTGAATTAACTGACTAATTCTTTTTCTTGTTAGTCTTGATTGCAAATGACACTGTCTTCTGTTGGGGATTCAATACACTCCCATAATCATAGGGGCCCTCTCATTAGCACACCTACTTATTAGATGCCAACACTCTCACACTTGTTCCTGCTTATAATTATATACATTTCCCAGAGTGACATCACTGATAAAACTATCAAAGGAAATAACAATAAACATAAAAGCTTTCTTGAAAAGGTGCCTATCTCCAGAAATTGTTCTGTTTCACTTCTTACCTTTCCATCAAGTTTCCCTGGTATTGGGTATATTTAACTGATTGCCTTTCTCATCTCCACTATTCCACCACTACTACCTTTCCTGTCTTTGGTCTAACTTTTCATGAAAATAATGTCAGCAACTTCACCGGAATTCTCTAATTATCAAAGTAAGAGCTAGTTTTCTATCTTGTCATCAAAACTTATCCTTAATATTTGACTTTATTGACAGTACTTCTTTTAAGAGGCTGTTTACTTCTCTAACTTTTCTCAAACAATTTCTTCTAATTTTCACCTTTTTACATGAGCACCATCACCTAGACGTGTGTGAATCATTTCTTCTCAGGCATGATTAACCATGAGGGAGAAAACAAAGACATCAGCTAGGATGGCAGTGTACTTGAATACTATTAATATTCCTGGGATCCCAAGAATTTGTATATTATAACCGAGCTATACTAAATTTTACAATTTATCTAATTATCAAAGTAAATTTTCTAGAGCTGGCCAAATAGCTCAGTGGATTAAAGCACCTGCAATCAGGTGCAGGGTCTGGAAGCTTGATCCCCGGGCATGCTGTGCTGGCCCCTTCCCTGGGGTGAGATGGCCATTGATACTGGGTGTGGTGGTGCAGGCCTGTAATCCCAGCTTGTGGAAGGCTGTAAACAGGCAGATCACTATGAGTCTGATCTAGTAGTGAGACCCTGAACACCCTGTAGACCCTTCCTTAAGATACAGAAAAAAATAAAATAAATAATGTAAAACAAAGTAAATTTTGTTCTTAAATTTTATCATATATGTGTGTTTCTGTTATATAGCTTATGGCTTTTTTAATTAGAAAGAACAAGATATATTACCAAGACAAAACCACAGATCAGAATCAAAGATGTGGAATTTTAACTTTATTACAGTATTATCCACTTAGCCACAATAACTTTGAGTTATTGATGGTTGGAGTTGTACGTTCTTCCAGGAAAAGTAATTTACCTATATCACAGAACAGCTGAATAATCCATTACAGTTCTGAGAAATTGCTGAGAAGTTCTTCAGGATTGTACAGGGCATTATTGCATTTTACAGATGGTGATGAAAAGTTTTCAACTTATGAGAAAATGCTTACCATGAGGTTTAAACATGGTAGTAATAAATGTAAGCTTAATAATTTAGGCAGATATAATGGTTGATACTGCATTCTATATGAATTACAGATTAAATTAATTCATTTAACAGCAAGTAGCTTCTAAATCCATCACTTTTAGAAGTAATTTATGTTTCATCATGAAAGATACAAAGAAAAGCTAGAATAATTACTTATTATATTTTTAAAAGTCTTAACACGTAGTATTCAAATATATATTTTCATTAATTTAATCTCTTTTCCATCAGAGAAATCAAGACTAGCGACACTTATTTCACTGCTACCATAATTTTACAGTGAAGCAGATGAAGTCACAAAGATGTTGTTAAAAAAAATAGTGACAAGTAAAGGAATAATAAACATAAAAGAGGCCCAGTTAAAATATTACCCTTTAGTTGGCAAGGGAAAACAATTTAAGATATAAGAGACCTCTCCCAAAATGAATGGGCATCAGTGCTTGATGTTACTCAAAACTGAAGAAACGGGAACCCAAAAGCTCACTGTTTAGCAGTGAAGATTTATCTGTCTTTCAAGTAAAATCAGTCTCCCGAATGACAAATTAATGCAACACAGTTCAGTTGTTAATGTTCTCAGAGATTTTTGGTGGGTTTCGTATTTTAAACAGAAAAAACTATAAAGAAAGTATAAATTGTGAAATAATGAATGGTGAACAGGAAATAAGGAGGTAGGCACAAAAGTTTGAATGTAAAGAAAAGAAAGCTTACAGGGTGTGATTGCATATGTATTATTATCTTCACTATGAAATGATAAATGTGAATTGAACTCCACCTATGTGTTCCTGGAAATTTCATTATTTTTCATCCATTGATCCTTTCCAAAAGCAGGCACAAATAAACACGGTGTTGCTCAGTTTTTTGCCTTGTCCCTCACAGCAGCTCCACATTGGAGCTGGTACTAAATTGGAGCTGAGTAATATTTGTGTTTACTAGATACATTCATTAAGTTGGTGTAAATGGTTGAGAAATTCTATTTAGCTCATAGATGTGTGTCATAATTGTTATTCTCAACACCAATATATATTGTCCTTAAAGGAAATAAAGAAGCTTCTGGAGAACCCTTGATGACAACTTTATAGACAGTCCTCAACCAAACTGGACACTTTAGACAACCTCTGTAGACAACCTAAGACTATATTTTATTGCTCACCATAATTCTTTATTAAGATAATATTCATAACAATACTGGGCAAGGACACAGCACATATTGTATGTCAATCACCCAGTTTTGTCATTAAGTGATTCATTTAATCATTCCAACAATTCTATCAAGCGGTTGCTGTTATGCGCATTTTATAGATGACGAAAGTTAACTTAAGCAATTAATTTAGTCATTTTAATAAAAATAGTAACTTCTTGTAGAGTTGGAATTTGACTCATGCAATTGAATCTTAAGCCTAAGTTATGCTCTTAAATCCTACTTCATATTGAATATGGCTGCTCTTCAATTCTATTCCAGCAACACAGTTGAGCTTCTGTAGGTCATAAACAGAAAGAGCTCAAAATTGAGGTTTCCCTGCTGAATATTCTACTTGTGTCAAGGTTCCTGATGTAGCTTGAGACGGAAAGCAAGCTGAAAGAACTATTTATATCTAAAAATGAGACTGATAATGTTTTTTATTATAATTCTCAGAATTTCAAGGTAATTTCACTATATTTAGCTGTTGGAAATACTGGTATGAAATCAGAAATATGTGCCAGGCTCTGTGGTCTTAGGAAGTGACTCTCTACTCTGAAAACCTCAGCCTTCTCATCTACAAAGTAAGAGCAGTATGTAATAAGCTCTATAGGTGGGCTTACCACTTAATAAGTGTTTTTCTTTTTATCCTGGATACTTAAATAAAAATTGGTATTTTTTCTAATAAAAATTGGTGCTTTCATAAAATTGATGTTTGTTTATAGATTAATTCTTTCTCATTTTCATCTCACTGTTTATCCCCTAATATACCCAAAGTTGTGTTGCTAGAATTGGATTGAGAAGCAGCCATGTTCAATAACATATGGGGTTTAAGAGCATAACTTAGGCTCAAGATTTAATTGCTTGAGTTCAAATTCCAATGCTACCAGATGTAATACTAGTCATAAACTCCAAAATTCTGAGATAATTTGACAAATATCAGATATTTGTCATCACAAGATAACAAAATGCTTTGAAATATTACCAGCCATGTATAGATCATAGAATTTATACATCCTAAAACAAGCCTCATTGAAAGGAGAAGTTTTCAAAATATGAATAAAATTCCTAATCTTGATGAGAAAGCAAGAGACATATCACCAATATCACATCTCTTTCAACATAACACCAACTCATCTACCAGTTATTTTCCCCAAAGGAAAACTTTGGATAACATATTATCAAGAGAGCTAGGAATATTGTCTCTTCTGTTGTGTTGAAAAGGTTTAAAGAGCATTTTCAATATTTGCATATAATCTTGAAAAGATGATCAAATAATATATAACCAAGATAATTTTTTTGGTACCAGAGATTGAATCAGGACCTTGTGCTTGACCAGTGGATGCTTATACCACTTAGCTATCTGGCCAACCCTATCGCAAATATCTAAATTTTATAAAAATTTTACACTGAAAGATGTTATTAATCCCCCTCAACGTATTTCCCCTCTCATTCCCTCAAAATACTTCCTCTCACTTCAAATTTCTTTGAGAAATATATATTACCCAGTGTCACTGAATTCACTTCCTTAAAAAAAAAAAAA
>NDGN011486822.1:0-13182 GCA_002564285.1 Tympanoctomys barrerae
TCCCCAGCCCAGATGTTGCACTCTTAATGGGATTAAACAAATTGATTCTGAAAGTCATTAGCTGCAACGGACCTATGAATGACTTCTGTGGAGCCTGTGGAGAAGATTTACCTAGCAGGTATCATGTGTTAAAGAGATCAATGCTCTAGTCATGGAGACCGGCGAGTATTGACATATGACAGAAATGGGCTGAAGAAGCAAGGCTTCTGTGACACAGGCACACTGACAATGACGGGAAAGGGCTACTGTTTTTCTATATTCCTACCATGTAAAACTCATTTCAAGATAGATTAAAGACATACATGTGAAAAACCAATGTCAAGAAAAAACACGGATGAACACGCCTTTTGGGAAAAGGATGACTTCTTAAACGCTCTGAGGCAGGAAGACAAAGGCTGGTGTCCAGGCTGGGGGTTTGGGGTCACCTCTGTAGTATGGCGCTTGCACATGTTGCTCCATCCTTCCTGTGCCCTGGCTCAGAGAATGTGGGTTTGGATAACTTTTTTTTTTTTTTTTTTTTTTTTTTTGTACCAAGGATCGAACTCAGGACCTTGTGCTTGCCAGGTAGGCACTTGTGCTGCTGAGCTATATCCCCAGCCCTTAAGAATGTGGGTTTGTATTTTACTTTTTCTTATTTCTTTCTCTGAAGCACTGGGGATTTGACCTGGGGTCTACACACTGAGCTACCTCCCAAGCCCCTTTTTTAATTTTTAGACAGGGTCTTGCTAAGTCACTAAGTTGCCCGGGCAGGGCTTGAATTTGTGACCCTCCTGTCTCAGCCTCCCAGAGTGGAGGGATTCCAGGGCTGTGCCACAGTGTCCAGCACATTGTCCAGATTCTTTAATACACCTATAACCCATGTAGGCTGTGATCCTGCCAGGTACCTCTGACAGGCATCTTGTGGATCAGTGTGCTGGGAGCCCCAACTGCGATACATGTTTAAAGGCACTCAGCACCACCCCTTGGGCCTGTGGGGGCTTGGGAAGCCCTTCCACCTGGTGACAGCCACAGAACCAGGGGGCATGAAAGGGTTGTGGGCCCAGCCCACGGACCAGACTCAGGCTAGCAGTCAGAATGCACCAGCCCTCTGAGCCCCCTCCCAAGGGTCTGTCATTTTATGTAAGCAGAAAGTAAAGCTCGGAGAAATTAAGGAATTGGCCCAAAAGTCCACAGCAGGAGAGTAGGGAAGCTGGGACCTGAGTCAGGGGCCTGCCTGTCTCCAGAACTCTAGAGCTTTCCTGGGGCCCCCCTGCAGGTGGATGCCCTCACACACAAGCCATGGCCCTGCAGAGTGGCGTGGTCCTGGGGCTCCTGCAGAGCCCAGCTCTGGCCTTGCACTGTGACACTGAAGCCTGGTGTGCTCCCAGAGAGGCAGGAAGAGCCAACAACCCCTGGCTCCAAGGCCTCACTAATAGAATTAGAATGTTCTCGTCAGGGAGGGTTTCTTTTGGAGATAGCCAAGCAAGCCACGTACGCAGCTGCAGGAGCAAAGTACAAGGGACGGACACAGTATACCACTGGGATCCAGCTCCTCAGGGGGGTTGTGAGAATTTTTGATCTTTCTGCACTTTCTTCCTCTGTTTCTGTCCTACCTTTTCTTCTGAGGTCACTCTCAGTGTCCCGCAAAAGGCCTCTGTCATGGGAGCAGCCAATGTATGAGAGCCCCTTGCTGATGAGGGGGAGCTGCCTGGCTCTATGGGGTGCTCTAGGGGTCTTCCCTTGCTTAGCAGAGGTCTGTGGGAGTTGGGGAAACCTGTGGTTAGAAACTGCCATTTCTGTTCACTTCAAATCCCTCCCAGCTCTGTGCAGAACCCTGGGGCTGGCTTCAACCTGGGCCCGCCAGAGCGCCAGAGCCGGAGGCTGAAGTCACCACCAAGCTTCCCGGAGTCTCTGAAGCAGGAACAGAAACTGGGAGGTGGCTGCTGAGGCGGGTGCTCGCGTATCCCAGCCTCTCCTGGGCGCACGAGCCTCCCTCGTGACTCGGGACGGGAGCTAATTGCACCCAGATCTGTTTTGTTTCTCTTTAGCCACTTATCCACGGCGCTCTAATACTCACCCTGCCTGACATCAGAGGCAGCAGGAAAACTGTCCTGTGGTCATGTGCGTGGAGATGTCCCCTGGGATCAGCTTCGTGGTCTGTGTGCAGCTGCTGGGAGCATGCTACCTGCATTTGGACCCCTTAGACACTCTGGTTTGGGGCTCTGGGTTGCTATGTGCTGGTCATAGGTAATGAGATCATAGTTGAGTTTGTGCTGTTTTTGTCACTGGCCCAAACGCAGACAGAATAGGGATGCGGAAGGCCCCTTCCCACCCATTGGTTAAGCTGCTGGGAGGTGCCATGGTCCGTCTGTCCTAGCTGGCCCAGGTCCCCATTGTCACCTGGTCCTGCACTGAAAGCCATGATGGGTGGTTCTGGGGTAAGGATTTCACTCACCTCCCCTACAGGACCTCACCAGCCCTCTCTTCCTATGTTACTTCAAAGCTCCTGTGATCACCTTTATTGATACACAGTAGTGTTTAATTTAACTGAAGTGTGACAAACTCACAAGTATTTTCCCTGTAGAAATCTCATTGTCCCTCACGCTTTGAAGAGCAGCACATTTCTAGTGGCCTGTGAACCCGCCCCTTTTGGCAGCTGCCCTTGTCTTGCTCTGTGGGTTGCTCTAGCTTTCTCTATGCTACTGCCTGACACGTCTGATCTTCTCACAATGTGCTGCCCACAGTAAAGCACCAAGACAGAGCCTGCACCTTCCTGCTGCTTCACCCCCAGCGTCTGGTACAGAGTAACCTGTGGACTGTTGGAACACTGGCACTCACCCACTGTGTGGCATGACTCCCCGGCACCCCATGGCCTGCGTGGAGAGCTTGAAGGACCTAAATGCTGAGGAGATGGCTCACCATGTTCAAGCACGGAGGCACCTCCTGGCTCTCTTCACAAGCTCAACTGGGGGGCAGAGGGTCACAGAACCCAGCTCTAGTGTTCCACTGCCTGGTTTCATCTCTGGCCCTCATGCTTGCTGGATCAGTGACCGTGGACAGGCTCCTCAGGCTCCTCTGTGGCAGCTTCCGCATCTGTAAAAGGGACGAACAGCTGCAGCAGCCCCATGGGGATGTTGCTGTGATTAAGGGAGGTAATTCATGTAGAGCACTTAGAGGATGCCCTGGGCGGGACACAAGCTCCGCAGACACTGCTGCTGCTCACTTTTCTGTGGCCCTAATAAGCAGGCACCCTCGGGACCCCCATGTAGCAGACTGTGTAACCAGGGCACCGAGGCACTCACAGCCGTTGAGCATAAAGCTCGGTGAGTGAGCAGGGCCCGCTGCACCAATAACCAAGTCTAGCGTTGGAGTTTTCAGAAAGGTGACTGCACACGCTGTGCCTCCTGGCTACCATCCAGACTCCATGCTGTGCCCGAGGCTTGCCTGCAAAGCCTCCACCGGGTCACCAACCTGCGCTTGTGACTTCTGAATGCCTGGGACTAATTCCCTTCCAAGAAGGTCCCCAGTTATGTAAGGACACGGATTGGGGTGGTTCGTGGCCGTCATGTGCTTTGGAGCATCTTGTACAGATTGCAGGGCAGTGGAGGAATGACTGGAAAGACTCCACCAGCACAGCTCACGAGCCAGCAGCCTGCCCAGTGTCGGTCTGGGCCAGGCACGCTGCGCCCACTCACTCTCAGGCTCAGAGCTCCTGGGGGACTCGAGGTGTCCTATCCCAGGTAGTCACACACTGAGTATTTCATTTCCACCCTGCACGTGCTGAGCCCGGGACCCCGAAATCAGAGCGTGAGGCTCAGGTGCTCCTCACCCCCGAGGCTGACAGCAGCTGCTTCTGGCTGGGTGAGGCCGTGTGCTCCAGCCTCGCCAGAATAAAGCTCCCTTCCCTGCACGCACAGCAAGCTGAAACCTGCCTCAGATGAAGGGCCCATTAGGGGTAGTCATTACCTGGGCCCTGCCTTTGAACCTTGCCGATGGTGGTATTTATAGTCTTAGAATCGGCTGAGCAGCTGGGCCTTTCTTTGGGGTGGGCCTTGTGTAAGAAGTTAAGTCATCAACATAACAGAGCCCACAGATGACCTCATGGAGATGGCCAGGGAGGTGACCAAGAGCTCACAGTGTCCCGTGCAGCCTTGGTGGGCAGCTGGCTGTACTAGGTCTTTGTATGTACACACTGTGATGTTCACACAAGTAAACTCCCCATGATGAGCTGCTCAGAGCGTGTGCGCCCCCCTGCTACTCAGTGACACAGGACTGATGCGTGTTCTGCCTCTGGATGTCAGCAGGAGCCTTTAGGTCACAAGTGACAGAAAACCTAATGAAAGAGTCAACACAAAATACGTTGACTTGCGTAACTGAAAAGCACAGGGCACACGGCTTCAGGGGAGGCTGTTTCCAGGTGCTCAGACAGCGCTCGTGTCTGTGCTGCCTCCTTGCTCAGACAGAAACCCTTCCAGGAAAATGGTGGTCAGCCAGAGACAGACGGCTTGAATCACAGAGATGTCTGTTCTCCCAGTTCTAGAGGCTGAAAGTTCACGACCAGGAGACCAGTGTGCTGGGGCTCAGGGGTGGACCGTCTTCTCTGGTTATATGATGATATTGGAAGAATGTGGAGACAAGATGGCCTGAAATCCCTCACTGAAGGGAGCCATATTTCCTTCTAGCCCTTCCTGGATATCACAGTCACCTTTTTAATGTAACCAAGGTCATTGGATGTACCCATCATTCATGCAGTAGGATGAGTGGCAAGACCTCTTCGTGAAGATCACTGTGGTTCTAAGTCTTAGCCCCACACCAGAATCCAGAGATTTGGGCCCGGGGACCTGCTGCCCCAACTGGGAGAAGCAAGGGAACACCGTTCCCCAAGGAGGGAGTGGGGCTGTTCCATGCAGACAAAAGCGCACGTGTTGGCACTTGCGGCCCATTTCCTTGGGCACGCTTCCCAAGCCTCGCTGCCAGGCCTGCCTTTCTCACTGCACAGCCTGAGGCGCCAGGCCCTGCTGTCTCCAGGGCTGGTGTCTGTGATGCCCTCCCTCCCTTGTCCTCAGCTGGGGACCCTCCCAGCTCTGCCCCTCCCTGAGGGCATCCCACAAGGCCCTGGCCTGGGTCCTAACCCTGCCTCCTTCCTCCATTCCGGGCCGCTCCTCCCACCATGGTCACAGAATGCACAGCTAGGAGGAGATCAGGGCTTGGTGCCGGAGACACCCTGGACAGCAAGCAGATCCAGCCCCGCTCTCTTGTCTGCAGCCCAGCCTGGCACAGGTGATAATCACAGGAAGAGGCAGCATGGCCAGTGTTCCATGCCTGTGGGGTTTCCCCCGGGATGGCTTCTCCAGCCTGGGCTAGAGCCTGGCTGAAGAGAAGCCGCCATTGCCAGAGGCAGAGAAAACCACTTCTGGCCAAAGGACTTGTGTGTGAGCATAGGCTTGGTGCCTCTTACAAGAGGCAGACGGTGAACATGTACATCCCTTTGCCTACATGGGGACACCAGAAGGTGCCACCCATGAGGAACAGGCCCTCTCCACGTGCCAATCTGCAAGCAGCTTGACCTGGGGTTTCTCAGAGCTGAGCAGTACTGTTCTGTTCTTTATAAATTATCCAGTCTAAGAGATTTTGTTACAGCAGCCCGAACTAAGACATTCCCACTGAAGTCAGAACAAAGATAAACTAGCCCCATCTGTCAGTTACATGTTCCTATGAAACAAATGACCAGGAATTTAATAGCTCAGAGAAACACATACTTCCTGTTGCAGTCTTTGTGGGTCCGGGCTCAGGCCGGCTGAGCTGGCACTCTTCCTGGGTCTTTCCCAGGTAACCAGCGAGCTTTGGGCTGGTACTGAGAATGCATACAGAGGCCTAGCAGGACGTGGATGCTCTCCAGGTACTCCAAGGGTGTTGGCAGGATGGGACTAAGGGCTTCAGTATGCTGGGCAGAGCACTGCTCTCTTGTCACCCAAAGTGACAGCCCAACATCACTGCCACATTCTGTTGGCTAAAAGCCAGGGCAGCCTTGAGGAAGAGGTCAGACAAGATCCGGATGAGAGCTGGAGGACAGGAGCACCATCCTGAAGTCAACCATCGGTACCCAGCACTGAAGACTTAGGGCAGGAAAAGGGTCAACTTTGTGGGTCAAGATTTTGAATCTTGGGAAACAACTGGAAGAAGATCCCACAAAGGAGGGCTTTAAAGACAGAAAAGGTTTCCGTGTATCCTGCCGCTCTGGCCTGGAGGCAGTGGACCATCTCTGGAGGGCCTCTCCATTCTTCCCGGCCTGAGGGTCCGGGTGCATGTCCCTAGGCTGATTCGCCGCTGCAGTAAGCATGGCGTCCCCTCTCTCCACAGCTCTGCCATTGAACCATCCCTTCCCTCCCACCCCAGGGCAGCTTCAAAACCTGACTGTGGCTCTAAGCGAAGAACAACTGATTTTACTCACATGAGAGCTTCTGTCTGGCTTCGCCCTGCTAGAGGGATTTTCTGTGTTTTCCTTTCATGTGCTCTTTAGAGTCACAAGATGAAACGCAGATTTTATGATCAGTTGGCTCATTAACAGATAGACATCAGCATGAGTAATTAGACAACCACACCTTAAGACCTGCTGCAGAGAAATGCGCATTTTTTCTTTTGATCATGAAAATTGTCAAAGATATGAAAAAGTATAAAAAAATTGAGCTGTAAACACTCCTATCCCCATGCCCTGGGTTCTATAATTAACAGTTGACTCAACTTGCTTTCTCTCATAACTAGGCCATCCTCGCTTCCCATCATGCCATCTTATTTTTTTTTTAATTATTTCAAAATAAGTTCTAGACATAGAAAGACACCAAATTTTAAATGCTATTGTAGCAAGTTTTAGCTAAGCCAGACCTTCAGGTTGTTCAGGGTGAAGGTGTAGGGTTACAGTGCCTACCCATTTGCATTTTTTTACTTTAGAGACTACTGTATTAATTTCTGTAATCAAATCCACATAGATAAGACCTTGCGTATTGAATGCAGTGCCTTATCCTTGTACAGATAGAATTAAAAAAATTGAGTTTAACATTTCTAGACCAATATGACTGCTAATTTCTGTACAATGACAATTCAACATGGTAAACTGGGATAACTTTTCCCAAAGTTGACACAGCACAGTTAAAAGTTTCCAAAATTTCAAATTATTGGGGCTGGGGAGATAGCTCAGTAGGACAAGCGCTTGCCCAGCAAGTGCAAGGGCCTGAGTTCAACCCCTGGTTCCACCAAAAAAAAAATTATAATTATACATCTTTATTTGTATTTATATAAAAAGACCAATGACAGCAGTATGTTCTGCATCATCAGCAGCAACAGCTTTTCCAGGTCCTGCAGTCACCTGAACAAAAGTACAGACACCCAGCACACTCCATCAAAAAGAAAAGAGAAACCTCATTTCCATTTTTGAACATATGTCTTCTTTTTCCTTACTCATCAAAAGAACACATCTTCTAGGCTTCTGGCCTAGGAATTGTAAGATAACTTTGCAGCATTAAAAGTATATGTAGAAAATAATTGTTGACCGGGTGCGGTGGCACCTGCCTTTGATGCCAGCACTACGCGGGAGGCGGAAGCAGGTATAAATTAGTGCCCACCCTGGGCAACTTAGTGATTTAGCAAGACCCTGTCGATAAATAAATAAATAAATAAATGGGCAGGGAAGAAGTGAAGGCCCCTGGTTCCATCCCCAGTATTGCTAAAGGAAAAAGAAAAGTCTCATTCACAGTCACTCATTCATTCTCTCATTCATTCGCAAGGATGCACTGAGGTCCCACTCTGGCAGGGTCAAGCACTCCTCAAAGCCCTCACCGCCTCCTGGGACCCAGGCTGGGTGAGCAGGGCGCCGGGCATAGTAGGTGCGCCTGCGAATGCGCTGGGAGGGCAGCGGCTTCCCAAAGCGCTTCTCCGGCGGTGCCATTGCTGCCGACGTTGCCGTTTGGTTCATTGATTGTGATGACTCCAGCATACGATCAGTTGAAACCCCAGCTTTCATAATTCGTGCGAACTGTAGTAGGCATCTCAGCTGTTTGTAAAGCCCGCGGTTTCTGAGGTGAGGGATTTCGGAGGTATGATGTCAGCGTCTTCAGGCTCTGCCCCGTGTGAAGGGTGTGATAGCGCAGCCCAGAGGCTTGTTCAAGAGACGAGATGAAGGAGCTCCAGGAAGTGCTCAGCACAGAGAGCCTGCCCTCAGCCTGTGGTGACGCCAGCCCGGGGCTCGTGGGCCTGGACAGCTCCGTGCTGTCTCTGGAGCTCTGTTGGCCGAGAGGCGCATGCCGTGTAGGACAGGAGGCCGTGACCCCCATGGCCTGCCATTCTCCATCTGCTCTTTCTTTTTCTACCTTGAATAGGCTACATCTCAAGGTGGAAGAAACGTGCCTGTCACCTGCAGCCCACTATCTCCCAGTTAGAGCAGTAGGAGATCTCTATAGGTGGCCCAGGGGAAGCGGCATGCGTCCGGCTCACAGACCACCTGCACCTCTGCCTGGCCAGCCATCTCTTAGCCCAGCCCCTGTCACCTGAGAACCCCTGAGTGCCCTGCGATTCCTCCTGGAGGCGCTTCCACAGTCACTGCGGTGGAGTGTGCCCCCGGAGCCTGCTCTGCGCTGCCTGGAGTCACACCGCACCGAGTCCTCCCCAGCCTCCTCTGAGCAGCACAGTTGTGGTCACTTTCGTGCCAGGGCTCTGTGCTGCATTAGATCCCAAAGCTCGTACATCCTCCTAAAAATATGAAAACGTGAATGTAGAAACCAACCCCTTGCTCCAGAACTGAGAAGTTTGGAAAAAGCTCCTTTAACATGTTCTTGTCTATCCTGATAGTTTTCAAAGAAAACCAGAATCGCGCTGCCTCTCCCGTCTGGTCATCTCCCTTTTGTTCTAACTCCAGGCGCATCTCGGACAGCATTCCAAGCCAAGACCGTCTTTCTTCGCAGCTGCAAAGGATTTCACGGTGCGGAGATCTGCAGCGTATCCCCCCACCTATCCCCCGTGGGTAGGTAGGTAGTGACTGCCAGAGCTTCACTAGTCCAGACACTACTACAACAAACACAGTTTGGAGGACACTGCAGGAAGCATAAAACTGAAAGCTGGGATTCAAATTGGAAAGGTAGAAGTAATGGTTCTGTTCAGCAGGGGCGCCCACGTTTCAGGCCCTGTCTAAAGCACTGTGCGGATATCTGATAATTTCATCCCTATGGCTGTCTACAAAGCAGGCACTGTTAGCCCCACTTGTAGATGTGGAGACTGAGGCACAGAGAAGAGGAGAAGTTATTGAGATTGCATAGCAGCTAGAGGTATGTGTCAACTTTTGGCTCATATTCCATTATTAACTTCTGGAAAGATGGGTTCCGAACACATTCCTGGAGACGGGGTCGGTCTCCTCCCACCTGATGAAAGTGGCAAACACTACACGTAGACCTGGCCCCTTGTGCATGAGGGAGGAGCTGTCACAACTCCATGTTCCCAAGGAGATCCCTCTGTAGAGGGGTGAGGGCTCAAGATCACCCAGTTGAGCCAAGGGGATGTGGGGTGTAGCATCTGTTTATGGGACAGTGGATTTACGAAGTCCAGGGCTACTTCCCAGGACACTCGCAGGACCTCTCCCCACTCCTCCCCTGCACATCACTGAGGATTTGGGGTTCTGTGGAAATTTGGGATGACAGCCACAGTGGCCTATGGGAGTGGAGGTGGTGATCTGAGCCAGGCACCAGAGCCAGGCGGGACCCACAGAAGGTGGGAGAAGGTGGCGTCCAGAGTCCTGCAGAGATGAAGAAGCAAGATGGGAGGCCTTCCACTCTTGGTGCTGTCCCCTCCCTGCACCCTGTCCTGCTCGTGATGTTCTTGGTGGCAGGCAGCATCCACCTCCAAGTGGAGCCTGCTGGTCATTTATCCTTCACTGCCAGTGGATTTACCAGCACCTGTCCCCAGGCTAAGTGCTACCTGGAGTCCACCTGTGGGCACCCCCTCACTAAGGACTTACCAGGAAGGAGACAGTGAAGAAAGGCAGTGCAGGGGTGGGGGCCACAGACTGACAAGACAGGTCTCTGAAGACTTGAGGGGTGTTTGCCAGCTACTGGAGAAGGTCAGAGAGGCATCGGCCCATAAGGGCCAGGCCGCAGGAAAGCACTTGAGGAGGCTTAGAGGAGAGGGAGGGTCCAGAGTGTCCTCCAGGGCCCGCACAGCCCAGGCCCCTGCTTTACTGCAGCGGGAAAGCCTCCATCTGTCCTGGCTGGGATCTGAGCAGTCCTGCTCCTGAACATGGTCCAGGGAGCCTGGCCACTCGGGGTCCAGTGCATCTTTGCACTTTCTGGTTCAGCCTTCAGATTCCTTTAGAGGGACAAGTGCAGGCTCTGGGCATAGGGAGGCTCTGAAAAGACACCAAGCTCCCCTGCCTGGCTGTCAAGGACAAACTGCTCCTCCAGTTGACCTGGTCTGGCTGTCCTTTGTCCTTTGAGTCTCATGGCCCCCTAGGGCTCCCTCACCCCACCCTCTAGTAGCACCCGATGATCACATGCTTTCTGCTCCCCTGCCTTCAGGGGGAAATCCTTCCCAACCGACAATGCATAGGTGACATTCGTCCAGGCTGGCCCACTCACTGTGACTTTAAAAAGATGCTCTTGTACCTGATGATGGAAGACATTAGCTTTCAGGAAAGCTGGGTGAGGAGTAGAGAGGAACTTGGGCAATTTTTACAGTTTTGCTGCAAGCCTAAGATTCCTATTCCTCCTGGCATCTCAGGGGGCCTGATTCCAGCCCCACTCGCCCGACGGGTGCCATCCTGTGGCATGGGGTGAGGTGAGCCTTCCTGCCTCAACCCCAGTGTAGTGCTCATTAATCTAATTCATGGCCCAGCAGATTGGCCACTTAGACATGTGCTGAGCCATTAATACCCCTGGATTCAGCTTTGAAATATGTTTTTGTTGTATTCCTACTTAATTTTTCTTTTTTTTCTTTTCTTTTTTTTTGGCTGTACTGGGGATTGAACTCAGGGCCCTGCGCTTGCCAGGCAAGCACTTATTCTACTGAGCCATCTCCCCAGCCCCCCTACTTAATTTTTAAAATTAATTAATTAAATGTTTGGAGACAGAATCTCAATATGCTGTCTAAGCTGGCCTCGCATTCCAGATCCTCCTGCCTCAGCCTCCCATGGAACTGAGATTACAGGTTTGTGCCATCATGCCTTCTAAGCCTTTCCGGCTGTTTGCCTCCTAACCTGGTGCTGGGAAGTGCTATGTTGCCCATCTTTAAGTTAGTTGGGGCCCTCAAAGTACCCCCTGAGTTGCTGGTTCACCTGCGGCTGATTTGTGGAAGATGCGCACCCAACAGAGGCTGCTGCTCAGTCCAGGAGGCAGGAAGGGAAGGGAGGAAGCTGAGCCAGCCAGTGGCTGAGGTGCGATCTGGCCTCGTGCAGTGAGTGACATCTCTGGACTGTGAGCATCGCAGAGGCAGGAGGCTGCAGCCACCAGCCAGGGACTGCAGGTCAGCAGCCAGGCGCGGAGCAGCCAGAGAAGGCGACAGGCGCAGGCCACGTGCAGGCCACACCGAGGAAGGCCGCACAGAAGCAGAAAGGATGGAGGAGCACCGGACACGCGAGGGGCCTGGGGTCAGGAAACAGGTCACCGGAAAGGGAAGGCAGGTGCGAAGTGGAAACAGGAAGGACAGGCTGGAGGCTGCAACCCGGAGCTGGAGTCTGGGAGGACACGTGGAAACTTGTGTCCGCTCTCGACGCCTCTGACTGTGGGGGTGAGGGTGTCGCTAGCCCTGCATCACGCGCTCAGCTGGCACAGAGGGTGGAGGCTGGCGAAGGACGGGCAACGCGAGACCCAGAGGCTGTCTGGGCCACGGGCAGAGCCAGAAGAGGCAGTGGCCTGCCCTTGTCTATGGGGGCACAGTGCACGGCCCTCAGCGGCCCCCCGGAGTCGTGGACGCTTCCTGTGTACGTGTTATGGCTATACCTGGATAGCTCTGCCTGCATCTGTATCTGCAGAGCCTCGTGCGCTCATGGGTGGGGCTTTCTGGAGGTGGCTGGATCTGGGGCACGTGAGTGTGGAGGAAGGGTGTGCTACTGGGTTAGACCCACTAGTTGGTTTATCATAGTTCTGGGCACGGTTAATGGGAAGCCCCACCCTGAGGGAAGGTAGCGCCACCCCAAAGGCTTGTGGCCTGGGTGGGATAAAAGGGAAAGGGAGGCTGCTGCTGCGGCTGCTCACTGCCGGCTGCCTCCTGCCTGCTCGGCCACGGGCTGCGTCTCCCTTGCAGTGCCCCTCTGCCAGGCCATTCTGCCACGGAGGCAGCTGATTATGGATTGAAACCTCCACAGTGGTGAGCTAAAATAACCCTTTCCTCCTTTAACTCGTGGGTACCTGAATATTTTGTCTCAAAAACAAGAAAAGTAGCTGAGAATATTTTATGTTTTTCCCATACATACACACTGATTTTGACCGTTAGTTACAACTGTCCTGTTGCCCGGATTAAGAGACAGCTGGGGGATTAGTAAATCTCACTGAGTGGTGCCTTGGTGAGTCGTGGCGCCGTGACTTGGAGAGGGCCTCTGGCCCCTTGCTCTTTCTTCTCTGGACCTCTTCCATTTGCCACGAAGCTTGCACTCCCTGCAGCCGTACCTTCTGCCACGATGCTTGACGGTGCAGCCAGCCAACCATAAACTGAAATTTCTCAAACCGTGAGCCAAAATCAACTTCCTTTCCTTGGCGTTGTGGGTGTCAGGTATTTTGTCTAGCAATGGAAAAACTGATTGTTACACTCATAATAAAGTTTAATCTTCTTAATTAAGTGAAGCTTTTCGCAGCTTCTCTTTAGCATGCCCTAATCGCAGGCATCCCTAGGCTTGTTCTTGGGAGCCGTTATTCAATAAAATACAGATTACTGGAACACAAGCACAGCCACACTGGGGCAGTCCCTCTGCCGGCTGAGACAGTCATTTGATGACTGGTGGGGGCAGCACATTCAACGCGGACGCTTTGCGCAAGCCACGATCCACATCTTGAGCTGGACAGAGTAGGACGGTGAGAGAGTTCCTTCTGCTGCTGAGGACAGCAGACACACAACTTCAAGCTTATGGATTGCTTCTTTCCTTTTTTTTTTTTTTTGCAGAACTGGAGGTTGAACTCAGGCCCTTGTGCTTGCCAGGCAAGCGCTTATTCTACCGAGCCATCTCCCCGGCCC
>NDGN011486837.1:0-23890 GCA_002564285.1 Tympanoctomys barrerae
AAAAAAAAAAAAAAAAAAAAAGAAGAAGAAGAAGAAAAGAAAAAGAAAGAAAGAAAAGATCTACCCAGTTAATTGAAATTAAATATTCTGCATACTTGGATGTGTAAGGGACTCTTACAATTTATTTAATTGATGGATTGGCTGGATATTAAATTGCAAATTTGAAATCATTTTTTTCTTTAGAATTCAAAGGTATTGCCTCAGACTTTTTCTCTTTCTGTTCAACATTTCTGTCCTCAGCTGTCCTTAGCCTTTTTTGAATTGTGTCAATGTGGTTGTTCCTGCATCCAGTTAAACAGTTGCTATTGGAATAGGGTCTGGGGTTTGGTAGTTCAGTTTGAATTCTCACTATTTTCCTGAAGAAGAAAGATAACTTAACAGAGGTTTTTTTGATTTGTTTTGTTTTGTTTGTTTGTTTGTTTTGTGGACCTGGGAATTGAACTTAGGCCCTTGCACTTGTCAGGCAAGCTCTTATTCTACTGAGCCATTTCCCTGGCCCAACAGAGTCTTGGAAGTATTGGAGTACAAGAAAACACAAAATTGCAGATGAAGTAAACTAAAAATACAGCCCTCTGAAGTGTTCATGTGTCCAAGAGATAGAACCAGCTAAGGTAGCTGAATGCAAGGATGAGAATAGAATCAGGGAAAGTTCTGATGGGGAACTGATGCAGAAGGTAAATTTGAAGAATGACAAGTAAGTTGCAAGGCAGAGATGACTGTCAGAGGAATTCTGTGCATGCAAATAATTATGGACAACTGGACAAATACAGTTGGGGTTTAGAAAACTGGAGTCAACTCTATTCTTATCCAAGTAAATTCCAAGTGTTTTAGTGGGTCACTTTAGGTCAAATGAATATGTATAAGCAATACTTTCTTACCCCATTAATTTCAGCTTCTTCAAAAATTTCCATCTTGTAGATACTCTTTCCCCTTTTTCCATAGCCCAAGATACTTCCTAGACACCCTTATTTTGCAAGAACTACACATCTTGGGTATCTTATGTGTCTGTTTTTCTTGCATTCTCCCCCTGTTATGTCTTTTAATGAGTAGAAACTAGAGAGGTTAATTAAAAGAATCTTTAATAGTCAAAGCTCAAGGACAGAGTAGAGATAAAAGATTAAAGTAGTTTATCATCTTTACCAGTGGAATCTTGTATATACTATAGATTCTTGGAAAATATAGCATTTTAATATCTTTAATAAAGAAAGAATATATTCTACTGAAAGGTGAAAATTTAAATGATGGGATATGTCAAAAGCTAAAGAAGATATCGAGAAACTAAGATCCTCAGGATTGGTTAATGAACATAAGATTTTCCCAACCACTTTGCAAAGTCACAGAATCTAAATAATATGACAAAAATAGCATGACACATATGCGCAATACATGGCCTCATGTATGGCCTCATGTAGACAGGCACTAGGGTGTTTATAGCAGCACTATATTTAATGGTCTAAAACAGAAACTTTTCCAAATTCCCATTAGCTGTGGAATGAACAGATTGTTGTGTAATTGTACTGTAGCATACTAGACAGCAATGAAAATGCAAAATCTAATAGTGCAGGGAACAATGTGACAAAAGCTGTGCAAGTTCATGTTGAATCAAGCTACACAGAAGGGTATCTACATTATGAATGCCTTTGCATGGCTAGAGTAGGCTAAGCTAATTTATTCTCTTAGAACTTACAGGACTCTGGATAGTGATTATTCATCATGAAATAAGTCACTGTGCAGCTTAGAAACCCAGATTAGTAATAATTCATTCTTCTCCCATATTCTGGAAGTCAGAAATCCTAGAATGTCTTACTTGGGTGGTTGTGGCATAGTGTGTTTCATGACATCAGGGCGAAGGTGTCATCTGAGGCTGCTGTCACCTGAAAGCCCAGGTGGGGCCGTAAGACCTGCTTCCGAGCTTATTCTCCCCTCCTGTCGGCTGCACCCCTCATTTCCTTGCTAGCCCTGGACTCGCTCTTTGCCACAAGGGCCTCTGTATAGGCATGTTTACCGCAGAGTGATGATGCTCGTATAGCAAATAGCAGGCAAGATGGGACCTGCCGGTTGTCCTCAGCAGGGCGTGGCAAGTGGCACAGCACCATTTTGCCTGTGGCTGTTGGGGGACACAGCTCTGCGCCCCATTAGAGATGAGCCCTGAGAGCCCGCTACCAGCTGGCCAGGGTTACAGGGCTCAGTATTGAGGCTGGCTATCACACCAGTTAAAACTTCACATTGATGGCTTTGAGAAGCTTGATGGTGTAAGAACTGATATGGATCATGTAAATAGTTGGGAATTCTTACTGAGAAATACTAAAATGAGAACAATTATTGTTAAAGAGGCAATTTTTTTCTATTAAAGCAAATGAAAAACAAAGATGACCATATAACATTATTGACACAGGTGCAACTTGAAAAACTGAATATTTATATTTACTAACCAATTATTATGAGTAAATCAAGTAGGAAGACAGGATAGAAAAAATTCAAAAGACCAAAATCTTTATCTAATGTTGTCATTAGATACACTTCTAAAATATTTAAACCAAAAAAAATTACTTAATATTAACCTGTGGTTTACCTATACGAAGACATTTTTCTGAAAAAAAATAATTTAAGCTTCAGAGAAAAGAGCTTTTTCATCACTGCGGAGAAGGATGGGTGTGTGCGTGAGCCAGTGGTCACCACGTCCTGCGTAGAAAAATATATTTTTCAGAAGGGAAAATCCCCGCAACGCCAGCTTCCTGGAGAGACACCGTAAAGCCCTTTCTTTCTGCTCGTTAGCTTCCTCCCCGGTAGCTGTGCCAGAAGCTGGCGTGGTGGGAGCGGGACGCAACAGGAAGGCCGGAGCGCTGCCCTCTCCTGCCCCCTCGCTGACCCTGGCAGCCAAGCCTCGGGAGCTGTCCAGAGTCGGGACTTCAGGACGTGTTCTGTGATTGCGCTGGAGCCCTTCCAGCCTCCTAGTTCAATGGCGCGTCATCCGCGAGCTACAAACATTCCTGTGACGTAAGATTGAGTCTCTAAATATTAGAAGACTATGACTCACAATAAGCAGCGTTTGCTAAATGACGGCAATACGAGAGGATGTGCAGCAATCCCAGAAGTGGTTGATGCCGGATCCCCCCCCCCATTACTCATCCCTCAGAGCTGCCAATGCCGCATAAAGCCATTATTCAGCATTCTGTGAGCTTTCCAAGGTAATGTTCTCCAGCATTGGTAATTTTCCCACGTAATACTGTAATTAGAAATATTTTAATTCAAGGTTCCTTAATGATAGAAAGATAACTTGGTGACATCACTTAAGATCATTACTTAAAACGAGCCTGAATTCTTTTGTGACCTCTTAAATTTGATAATTATGTACTCTCACCTACTTTCAAATGCACATAATAAATTTAGCAAGGATTAAGAAGGGATAAAATACGCCTGGGTGACTACCAGCGAGTGGCTGAAGGCTTAGGAGATTTTGGCTCTAGGGGTCTGTTAACCTCATTGTTAGGAAATTAGCATTAATTTTCCCTGAAGCATTTGCAGTTCAGAAGCCCAAGGGCTTTATTTATGAAAAGGAGGCAAAGTAGGTTTAGGGTTCAAGGAAGGCACCCTTGGCTTCAGTCACCTGACCTTACGTACTAGCAATGTGAGCTCAGCCTCCTCATCAGTTAGATCGGAATGGTAATAGTTCCTGCCTCAGTTGCCCTAAAGATTAAATTAGACACACATAATGATGCTTAGCCCACTGTCATCCTAGGTAAGGGCCCCATGAATGTCAGCTGTCACCCTGTATAGTCTGAATCAACCCTATAGAAAAAGAATAGACTTTAAAGATTTCAGTATTGATTTGGACTTCGGTGTGTGTGGCTACTTGGAGTGTTTCCTACAAGCTGTGACTCTGCTATTCCACTTCATGCTCTTATCCAAGTTCATTTTTAATGGTTTGAAAGTCATTTTGGTCATGAATAAAAGCCCATGCTCTACAGTATTGTAGCATGCTCTTCTGTCTGGATTAATACAAGTAACTTATTAAATGAAAAATGTGAGTTTGGCACCCATATTAGCCAAAATGCTTTGCTTAAGTTCAAGAATGTATTGACCAAAAGGCCTCCTTAATTGAATAAATTTCCTCTTCAAATTTCAGAAGAGTTTATGGTAAAGGACATTTCAATTGAGTAACATGAATTTATTTAAGATATACCTCTTTTTAAAATCAGTGGTTATAAAGCATGAATGCATTCTATGTGACCTCTTTTTCTTGAAGCCTGGGTAGATTTAGTTTCAAACAGGTTTGTCAGCTTGTATTTCTTCTAAATCCCATTAACTGGCGACTTAATTATATCCACTTCATATTTTCTAGAAAACATTATAAAATTTACTCCTTGTTTGAT
Organism: Tympanoctomys barrerae; assembly: GCA_002564285.1. Classification (NCBI taxonomy): domain Eukaryota; kingdom Metazoa; phylum Chordata; class Mammalia; order Rodentia; family Octodontidae; genus Tympanoctomys; species Tympanoctomys barrerae. The sequence continues at coordinate 4,374 of NDGN011486837.1, forward strand.
CTAGGCAACCATATGTCCATGGTGTAAGTAGAGATACCCACAACTGTTCTTTATGCTAATGAAATGAGAAATGTATTACATATCAGCTTTAAATAGTCCATTTATGCCATTAGAGTAAAAAAATGTGTAGCTTCCATCTGTACTTCAGATATTAAACCTTTGCTTGTGAAAGATTGTATTTTAATTGGAGCTAATATTATTTTATTAATAAAGGGCCCTTAGAGGAGTTAAAATTAAATCATGTTGCAATAATGAACAGGCTTTGCTGTATTTTCCTTAAAATACTTATCTTTGTCATGTTTTATCACAAGGCAGTGAGAACTAGAGCTCCATATCATTTTACATTTTTCTTTATGCAAAAATCTACATGGCAAGATTATGTGGGTGGTTTCACTATTGTGGAGCTTTTGGGGTCCTCTATGTAGAGAATCATGTCATCTGCAAATAATAATTTCACTTCTTTCTTTCCTATCTTTGTTGTGTTCCTCACTCTTGTCTAATTGCTCTGGCTAATGTTTCCAGAACTGTATGAATCACAGTGCTGACAGTGCACATTCTTGCCTTGTTCCTGATTTTAAAGTGAAGGCTTTCAGGTTTTGTCCATTTAGTATGATGTTGGCTGTCAATTTGTCATAGCATGCTCTTGCTTCGCTAATAATAAAAGATTGTTCTCAATAGAAGTATGATTATGTTGCACACTTAGAGTTCAAGAAAATTCTTTTAGTGAGGAGGATTATGAACAAAACTTTGAAAACAATAAATCATTACAGCTGTTAAAAATATCCTATTTTTAAATTTTTTTATGAATTTAGGACAGGGTCTACAGGTGTCCAGGGTATCATTACACAGACTGGACTTGTAGTGATCCTCCTGTTTTCAGCCTCCCAAGTGCTGGGATTATAAGCACGCACCAACATGACCAGTCTCAATCATAGTCTCAGTGCTCCCGGGAGGCAGGGCCAGCATGGCTGGCCAGGGATCATCCAACCCTGGCCGCTGCAAAACTATATCTTCTTACTTTTTATTTTTGGTACTTGGAATTGAACTCAGGACCTTGTGTTTGCCAGGTTGCCAGGTAGGCACTGCCCTGCTGAGCTATCTCCCTGGCCCAAGAATATACATTTTTGAAATTAGCTCCGTGTTCCCATTTAATAAAGAATGTCTAAAGGTCAGAAGCGCTTCTGTCTGTTCTTTGTAGAGGCAAATTTGGTGCGTGATGTACTAATCATCATCCCTCTACTTATTCAGTGCTCTGAGATGTTAGAAATGGTTTGCATATAGCATTGTTAATTTATTTTCATTTATATCTATTATTGTAGGCAAAACTGCACCAAAAGAACATCTAAGGAATATTTTTGTTATTATGAATTAGAAACTGAACTTAAATTTTCTTCTGTTTAGCAGCTAAAATATTTTTTCTTTTACTATGTTACAATTCCAGCTGTTTTCCACACCAATTCCTTTCCTGACTTCTTTGGGTTTATACTGTATCAGATAAGAAGTGACTTTGCAATCTTATGTTTGGTTGCAACAAGAGTGATACCAAAGAGAAGGTTCACTCTTTTAAATATTTCTATAGATATTACTTTCCTTGTCTTTAATGTCACTCTGCAGAGATCCATGATACCCTTATCAAAATGTTTGTATCTCTATGTAAGGCGAGCAGAAGTCTACTCCTTAGGTATTTATTTAAAACAGAATTTTAGGTTTTCTAGAACGTATACAATTACAAGAGTCACAAAGATGACAATCCCTGTCTCATTTGTTTTAACAGTAATTCCTGAGTTTGTAACTCAAGTGAATACTGCCTTGGAAGCTCTGAGCAAGAACTCACTGGACGTGGCTCATGACAATCAGTTTGTGGATGTCTCTAAGAAGATCTACGACACAATTCACGACATCAGATGTTCAGTCATGATGGTTCGGGTAAGTTTGCTTACCTTTTCTTGAGTTATTTCAACACTCTTTACCATCTGGATTGCCTGGAATGACTGTCAGTGAGGTTTTATTTCTGTGTTATAATGTCAAGTCTAAAATACATTAGAACTCCGGAGACTTGTGCGTATCCCCGAAGTCAGATCTGCTGTTACAAGTTACATTTTTAATTCTCTATTTGGTTATAACTTATTCAAATGAGTACATGAACTGTGGAGTGTGTGGAAGTGATAAGGCACCGTGTGCAGGCGCCACTGAGCATGATCAGGAGCCGAAGGAATTTCATTACTTTTCTTTAGCAAACAGGAAGGATTTTTCTCACTATTGTACTAGAATTGATAAAAACACGTGTTAAAAAGAGTATTTCTGAGGCCATGTCCTTTTATTGTAGATTATAGAATCACAGATCATTCTTTAAGAAAATGTGACTCGGAGCTGCAAGGCTCAGCAAATGACTTCTTGTTCCCGCTGGGGTTGTCTGCCTAGGGAGACGCGAGCTGGGTTCCCAGAGGTGTGTACTGGCCACCGCGGTGCTCTGCAGAGGCCGGCCATTGGCTCATGCTCAAACATCGATGGAAGATTTCTTATTCTTTGGCCGTAGCACACATCCACAGCACATGCAGTCCACAGCCACCTTGGAGGCTGGACGCACAGGGCAGCCTGACCCTAGTTTTAAACCCTTTCTCCTTCCATCCCACACTTCTCCCGCATTGTCTAACTCTCTTTTCCCCAATTTCATTCTTGTTGATATTATTAACTTTACCTCATGTTTATGATATGTAACATTTACATTCATTGAGCTCCTTAGGTTCCTGCAGCTGGCATATCTTATTTCAGCCACTTTCCCCTTCACTCTTCTACTCTTGCCATGTACTTTGGGTCTACTCCCATTTGCAGGAAATCTAGTTCCTTGTCTGTGTGTTTTGTTTTGCTTTTACATTTTTTACTTCAGTCTGGCCTTGACTTACTCTGTAGTTCCTGCTGGCCTCGCACTCTTGGTAATCCTCCTGCCTCAGCCTCCTGCTTGCTGGGATTGCAGTATGTACCACCACACCAGACTCCATTCTTGGCTAAGCACAGTCGCCCACCTCTAATCCCCAACATTTAGGGTAGAACTTTTGTGTCACCTGTGGCTTTCAGTAGGTTCAGTGTTGCTGTTTCAATGTTGAGATCTTTGATCCAATTTGATTGCAGTTTGCTCTATGTGGATCCACATTAAATAGTCTGCAAACACATACGCAGTTTTCATAGAAATGTTTGTTGAACCAATTAATGGTCACCCAACACATGCTTTTTGTCCTTTTGTCAAAGGTTGAATAGCTTAATGTATCTGGGAAGATACCTGTACCCTCTGTGCTGTTCCATTCACTCACATGTTTGTTTTATATTTTAGTAACATGTTGCTTTTATTATTGTTGGTTTGCAGTATAATCACTTATAAAACAAGATAAGTGCTTCAGAAAATGAAAACATAGGGCTGGGGAACCAGCTCAGTGGTCTAAGAGCCTGCCTGGCAAATGCAAGGACCTGGGTTCAATCCCTGGTACCACATTCTATGCTGGCTCCAGAGTCCTGGGTGTGCCATTCTGGCCAACAAAGCCAGGCATAGTGGCACATGCCTTTAATCCCAGCACTGGGGAAGCTGAGATAGGAGGATCACTATGAATCCAAGCTGCACAGTGAGACCCTGTACCAAAAAATAAATAAAAAACTAAACAAATAAGTATTTTTTAAAAAATAAAAAATAATATGTAAAGGTAGGAAGGTGCTTTAACTTAACATATGTTCATCTGGAAACAGACCCTAAAGTAAGGATTTGTATTTTCAGTAGTTTTATTTAGGAACAGGAAAAGTGAGAGCAGGAAAAGATATTACTCCCTAGGGCTTCACGACCGCCTAGGACTTGATCCTGCTCGCAAACTATGGGTCATGCTGTAGGACATACCTCAGAATCTTTTCCAACAAAGAACCACACCTGGATTCAATCACCTATGCCTCTTGATTAAATGCTGCCCTCCCAGACATTATCTGGGCCTCGTGCTAGAGCCAGTGAGGCTCTGGAGGCCAAAGAGAACAAACGCCAGCTGTGGTGACTGCTCACACTGGAAGGACGCAGTGAGCAGAAACCGGAAGAACGAACACTGTGCAGCTCCCAAAGCCCCGGGCGACAGCACCAGGCTCAGACTGCACAGTGCCACTACCCTGAGGAGTCGGCACTTCGGGGTCTTTGTGAGCCTTGTGCGTCAGGGGGCCGCCACACACAGGGGAGCCTGGAAGGGCACATCGAAGAGATCGCAAGGGAGACACTAACGTTACCAGCATACAGGTGCTAGCGTTTCAGGGCTTGGGGAAGCCTGAAGGCCAATCCCTGATGCACACAGATGGTGCCCAGTGTCTGTACAGTCGTGTAAAGGCCACATGCATTGGCCTGAAATAATGGCACCAACTTTGAGTCTGGATCTTCACTGGAGCTAGCAATACTTGGTGGCATCTCCTCTTGTGATGCTGGGAAGCTACACTGAGCCGCAGCACCAGGCCACCCCCTAGTGCGAGGCGCACCGGCCACCACGCAGTGTTCTGCCACCCTGGCCTGTGCTGGGCGGAGGCTCTGAGTGTCGCGTTCAGTGTGGTGGACGGTAAGACAGTCACCACAGCGGATGTCGAGATTCCCTGGGGGACGAGGACGCTGTGAAGGAGAGCCCGCAAGGGTGTGCTCCTGTGCCTGGGCCCTGGAGGGCACTACCTAACGGAAGAGCAAGTGTATTTCCCGAGCACTTTTCTTCCTCAGGCACAGGTGTTTATTCCTGATCCATGTGGCCTCCTGGTGGGAACAGCGCCCCCTGGGAGTGAGGTGAAGCCAGCAGGCTGAGGGCTACCAGTGTGAACAAGGGCCTGGCCTTCAGGGACTCAGTAAGCCTCCGCCCTGCAGTTCCACGGTCCTTGTGAGGCTGTTTGAGAAGATACACCAGTGAAATTACAGGCAAAGCAGATACTGCATTTTTTTTTTTCCTGCCAAATCTGCTCAGGAATGTAAAAACCTTATAATTACTTTTAGTTAGATGTTACCTTTTTCCTCATTATAAGGATGACTTGCACATAGCAAATCAAATTATCTGGCCATCATTCCTGTGTGCTCCTCATACACAGCAGCCCTCACAGGGCAGGAGAACAATTTACCATAATTATTAATAGCCTTTGAGGGCAATAATCTTTCCCTTTACTCATTTCTTTTTCAAGGTAAATACTTCCATCTTCGTTAATTCTTTCTCATAGGAATATTCTAGTATTTTGTGTTGATCTCAAGTCCTTATTTAATTTCAACAAACTTTTCAAATGAGAATAGTATCAAGGCTTATGCTAATTAGGTCTTGCCTATTATCAAGTAAAATAGACCAATATCAAGTGAAGGGGATATTATTATTTATTAGCAGATTAATATCTAATATCAAATAAAGTTCTTAAGTGTTATTTCCACTGCTATTATAACTGCTCTTGGGTTACTAGTTGCTGACCTCACCAGTTTACTGAATTAAGAATAACTCTCTTTCGTTTTTCCCTACTACAGCTTATATTCATTCTGCTTTTTTGTTAGAAAGGATTTTCCTTGATCCTAAATTATAATTTCATGGAATTGGCTGTGTTTTTATATTACTTTTCATGTTCTTTTTCTACTTTCTCTCCATTTTGCCTGTGAACACAATGAATTAGTATCAATTCCAAATGTGCGACGTAGTCTTTGTTCCTTTTTTTCTGAACTACCAGCAGATGACTGATGGATGCTCCCCGGGCCTGCATCTCATGGTGAGGCCGAGCGGATGGCCACAGCTGAGTCGCTGCTGTGAGGCCCCTAATGACAGGAAGCTGCATCCAACTGTGCATGTGTGAGCGCACAATTTAGAAGAGAATTTCTGAATTTTGGAATACACATAGTTTTTTCCTTTAAATAACTTTATGGGTAGAAGGACAGAAGCAGAGCTGCTATGCTTGAAAGCAAGGAAGAGCAGAGAGAAGCCCGCAGTCTCCGTCCCTACATCCCATGTTGCCTGGGCAACCAACAGGGACACATTCACTTATAGCCATTCCTTAGAGGATGATCTATAACCTCTGGAATAATTGCTAGTTGGGTTATAGGACGAAAATAAAGTCTACTCAGGTGCACGTAAATGAAAATCCTTTGTTTTTCTTAAAAAATATTCTTTTATCACAAAAGATAATAAAAACTGAGCTGGTATATCTTCTCTTCACAAGTTCAAATTTAATTCAGACTAAAACTCTAGCTTTAGAACCGCAAAACATTTATCCTTTCTCCAAGGTATCTGCAAAGCATGAACAGCAAGGCAACTGGTTAGCAATGGCTCAGCTTCAGGGGGGTCAGCCCACGGTACAGGAGGCTCATGCATAGCAGTCTCCCCTTAGCTAAGTGGTCATGAGCGTTCTTCAGCTGCCTCAAGACAAGGAAATGCCCACTGAGGCTTAGAGTGCTATGTTTGATAAACAATGCTATAAAATATGATTTTATCTGCCTTTAATATTTATTTTGATCAATTGCTGTGTTAGTTGTGTAGGCTGTCTCTAAAAGTTCTAAGATAAATACAGTGCCAGTTAACATTGTTATTTTCACTGGCTTCAGCATAAAGATGAATGAGGTTGTACAAACCCAAATTCAACAACCTAAGAAAATCGGAGCAAGTAGCGCACACTGTAGTCGGTTTCTGCACAGTGACTCTGGGAAGAGTTTACAATTATTAAGGAAGTACACAGTACAGCGGTTCAGATTAGAGCAAGAGATAGGTGCCACTTTCCCCCAAAGTTTTCCTTTGTACGATAAACCTAGTACTCAGCTTAACACAAAAAATTGTCATGATGAGCTCACAGAAATGGAAACAAGAAAGGAATTGCTAGTAATGTCACCACATAATACTAGGGCTACTGTTCACTAATAGTACTGAAGTTCCTTATTATTTCTATATATTTTGAAGAATATTAATTATAGAAATCATGTAAGTATGGTTTTAGAGCAATATGCAGACAAAAGTCAGAGAATAGGCAAAAGTAAAGAAGGTTTTTCAAGATATTTTAAAGAACACCAGGTTTGTTGACATGGACACAAATTATAGATTAATATAATTAATTATAAATTAATATAAATTTTTCTTTAAACTCATGGTAGCTTAAGTATGATAATTTTTTCATTAAACTCATAAAATACAAAAGGAAGACTAAAGTCTCAGTGCTCGTCTTTGTTGGTGAGGGCTTTTTATCTATAAGTAGACCAAATTTTATGAGCAGTGAGTCACTTAATTGTGAGGGCAATTGTGAGACCAACGTGGAAAGACACAGTGAAAATCCTCAGAACGCAAGACAGAAGTAAAGTCAATCCCATAGCAAACATTCAAAGTGCAGATGGATTTGCAATTCTTTTGCATGTGAACATATATATGGATATATTATTTTGCCATGTATTATGTATCACCAAAAGCACACTGAAAGTATGATTAAAGTATGCTGAGTGTTCACATTTTTAAACATATTCTTGCCAATGACACACGTCCTTAACCTCCCTCAGAACTGCTCCCTCACCTCGAACACGCTTGTGCCTTGTGCTGACGTCTTTCAGAAGCAGTTCCAAGCGTCCTCTTTTGTGGATGTCCTCAGTTTCATTCTTGTGGCTGCCTGAAGCCTTGCATGGCTCAGAACCTTCACCTTGGGTGACCACTTGACTTTGGGGAAAAGCCTGCAGATGCAGACGCAGGGATCCAGGCAGAAGGGTGGCTAAGGACACTGTGGTGCTCTCAGCGCGCCACCTCTCGGCTGGATGCCCCCCCAACAAGTGCATACCCTATGTTTTCATCACACTCTGTGAAGACGTGTGAGGAATCTTCCAGAATTGCTTCAGGAAGTGACACAGAGGAAGGCTGTGCAGCCCGACCTCAGGGCAATATTTGGAAGGAGAATAAAGGCAACATAGCTTTTCCTGTATAAGGGTTTTTTTTGTTTTTTTAGTTTAAACATTCACAGTGTAATTTTATAATCCCTCACAGAACACAAATAAATGGTTTCCAAAGCCAAATGTGTAGATCTTCATGATCATCATGAGGTTTTTATTATCTGCATATTTTCTGAATTCATAGATTAGAGAGTAGAAACATATTTTGAGTATGTGCTTTGATCACACTAGTTTTTGAGGAAGTAAAATGGCAAAGAAAGTAAGATTTCAAAACAGTTTCAGGGCTCAGGTTGTGTGGACTGCTTTTACGTGGACCATTTACCTGGCTTCTCAAATTGCAAGGTAATATCACACATGACATCAGGCTACATAGTCAGAAAGACCATCTGCATTAGATTCTACTATAGCTACACGATAAAGAGATTTATGATTTTTCCTGGAAATGTGTGTGGCTTCCTAATTGAGATTATTTGTTCTGTATGACTTCTGTAAAATTCTATCCTTTTCCTTCTTAGTGTTTTCAATTTTCTTTTCTGAGGTACTGGGGATCAAATTCAGGACTTCGTGCTTCCCAGGCGGGTGCTTAAGCCGTGGAGCTACCTCCTCAGCCCAACTTCATAATGACATCAAACTCTATAACTTCATAGAAGTTATGTTCTTTACATTTTTTTTGGAGGGAGCTTAAGCTGCTGCCGTGTCCAAATTCTCACACTCAAGCTGATAGAGTGGATGGCCCTGCTGGTGTCATTCAGTTAGTGATCAATGTGGAATGTATTGCTTGGTGTACTGAGGACTCTGCAGAAGTTAAGTTTGGGAAGGCAGACGCAATCAAAGAAGGTAGTGGAGGCGCTGGGGAGATAGCTCAACGGCATAAGCCCTGCCTGGCAAGCACAAGGTCATGAGTTTGATCCCCGGTACTGAAAAAAAATGTAGCAGCAAATCACAACGGGGCTCAAGTCTAAGCTGCCTGTGCTACTACTTACGTCATTGCTTTAAATCCTCACTGCAGAGGAAGGGAGAATCGTGCCGCTAGATTCCTACTTCCAGGTATAATTGCACTTGAAAAGACAAGGACCGAATTGCTTCCCAGGACAGGAATGAAGTAAAGCTGCCTGTGCTCTAGCCCAGGGCATGGTGTAAAGTAACACACAGTGGAGAAATAGGAAGGAACTTGAAGCACGTTCCCACGCTGCGGCCGCAAAGAAGGGGGACCACCAACTCGCTGAGAAGATGGTGGAGAGCAAATTGCTTGGTGTATGTCTTTATTTTTGTTGTTTGTTCTAGCTTTTGCTTTTCCTCTTTAAAATAAAATAAAATGAATAAAAAGACAGTATATCAAAGCATGAAAAATAATAGTAAATACATGGATAAATTTAAATAAAACACATCCCAGATCTATACTTCACTACTTACAACACATTTCTGAGAATTACAAGGTCAGAGACGTGTGGGGAGCTCAATCCTGCTTGTCTGTCTGGAGACTCAAAGTTGTTACCAGGCGCCTACATATTGGTTTATTGGCTTCATGTTTTCTGCACAAATACGTATGACACATTATCTTAGATGGTTAGATAGCACATGCATTTGTTAATCCCAGTCAACCAAGCTATATAATTAAAATTACATGTATACTTTCTATGAACGATTTTCAAATCATTCCACTGAGTACTGAATACCTTTTAAAAGCCTACTTTGAATTAAGTTTGACCAAGTGTACTAATTACAGCTAACTAGAAAATCTTGCATGAACCATATAAAATGCTGAAATTTGATATATTGTGAAGTCAATGTGTTCACTTAATAGGTGGCTATTTGTCAGATATTTTAGGGCTATCAATTATCTGTAAGTGGTTTTGCTTTCTCCTCCTTGTGAATCTGTTATTATTTTAGTTAAGTGTTGGCAAACTCTTCCATAGCCCAACTCACTCCACAGTGCTCTGTGTGGGCCATGGGTTCTGCATGGGACCAGATGACATGACCGTGACAGAGCACATGGCTTCCAAATCCTAAAATATTTATTATCTGTCTCTCTATAGAAAAAAAGGTAAATGTTTGTTATAGATAGTTCATTTTAGATTCAGTAAAATATTAACGGGCTTCCCAAAAATCCAATCAGCTCTCTATGAGTTTTGTTTTGTAAATGTAATGGTCCAAAATGTTTGAATGCCAGCACTGTGAGCTCTTGCGAGTTCTGCGACCTCCGTGAGCCCTGGCAGGGCACTTCTAGCCCGCGCTGGGCCACATCTTGAAGCCCACCGCTCCTGATCATGCTCTGTACCTTTTAGACTTACATGCTCTTGGGTGCTGTGATTTCTTTCATATATCAAACATTCTTTATCTCTAGATTTTATGTGCACGCCCTGGTACTTCAAATAGAGCTTCTTAGTTACTAACACTCACCCTGTTCCGAATGATGCCAAGATTTTTTAAAATTTTCATTTGGTTATTTTGTGTTATATATCCAGGAGGTAAAATCATCATACATTTTGAGATTGCGCTACACTCACGCATTCCGTGGGCTTCTTCTTTATGTTACAGCACTGTATTTCTCCCAAAATACGACCCAGCTAGAAAATAAGCCTGAAAGGATTTTTCAGGATGCTTTTAAGACAAGCCACATCCTAAAATTTAAGCCTCAGTTAAGATACTCAGCCATGTGGATGCATTTAATAAATTAATGGCAATACTCAATGAACATATTGAATTATAGAGCAATAATATCAGTGTAAAATTTAACATGGCTGGGTGTGGTGTAGCATGTCTGTGATCCCAGCACTCAGGAGGCTGAGTCAGGGGGTAGCTGAGAGTTTGAGGCCAACCTGGCTACAGAATGGGCTCCAGGCCAGTCTGAATTGCACAGCCTGATCCTGCCTAAAAAAGACCAAAAAAAGTGAATAATATTATTGTCATTAATACTTAAAATAAATGATAACATAAATTATAGCTCGGTACCTGTAAATACTCACCGAGGTGCTTTGGGAGAGGGGTAAACACCTGCGTAAGCAGATGAAATGGAGACTCTCTGGGGAATGACCGTGAAGTGTCGGTACAGCACACAGAGAGCACGCGCACTTGACAGTGAACGGAAGTGAGCAGATCGGCTATGAAGGTTCATTATTCAGTGAGGTGCACTACGAGCGCACTACATGACCAGAGGTGCGCCTTTAGGCAGCTCTGCTTTTGGAGATGAGCAGTCGGGGCCAGCGGCTCTACGGGAAGCGGAGTTGCAAGAAGCTCAGACCAAAATTCAGGGTTTGAAGAGTTATCATGATGTTCCAGAGGAAGGTGACCTGGCCGTATGCAAGTGAATGCGTATTTCTGTAGTGAATAAAGGTAGCTTGTTGTACATGACAAAAAAAAAAAAAAAAAAAAAAAAAAAAAAAAAAAAGATATCTACTGAAGTAAGCCCTAGCACGTGCTTTTGCATGAAATGTAATACGAGATCTGGTCTTATTTTGGGGAAAACTGTAGTAATAACTTTGTCCAGACATTGCTATGATAACAATGAAGTTGTATCAGGTGGGCTTTTGCTGAACCAGCCGAGATGCGGTGGATTTGGGTGAGTGCGTACACGCTTGGCATGCGAGAAGTGGCCTTGGGTTACACGTATTCACACCCCGCAGCCCCTGATCCGTGTGCCGTGCTCCTCTCGCTGCGCGTTCTGCATCCTGCCTGGCCTGCTTGCTGTCCGCGGTGTGGCCCTCCACTAGGCGGCCACGACCCACGCGACTGGCGCAGGAGCGCAGTTAGCACCACCCGAGGCTACCGGCCCTCAGGAGCCCTCCTCTTCGTGCGCCTCACCACTATCGAGGGTCAGCTGCTTTCGGCTCTCCGCAGCCTTTGTTGACTGTGGAAAATCTATTCAGAACCATTCCAAATTTATTTAGCGTACGGAGGCTTAGCATCCTTTTATTTCTCAGTGTTAAGCAGATTGCTGAATTTCATAGTGACTCTGTTCTTCGTTCACACAGGAGCTTTGCTAGGGAATCTCAGTTAAAGCTCTCTTCCTGGAGTGGAAGTGTTAGGACACCGTTACAGTGTCAGAACAAGTCTGAGAAGAGGCTGGCTCCTGAGAGGAGACCCAGGGGAGCTTAATACAAAGCTGCAGCCAAGGAACCTGAGCTCTGTGCATAGACTGAAGTCAGCTGTTAGTGGGAACACTCTAAGCGCGCCCTGGCAGTTCCTCTGAAACGAAATGAAGATCCCTGAGCTGCCTGCAGGTTCCGGTTGGAGGGCCCCACTCTCGGCGCGCTCAGCAGCCTTACGGTGTGCACGTCCTATGAAGAGATCCTGGACTCCAGGGACAGAGGTGACCTGAGCCACAGAGACTATCCACCGAGTAATATTGTGGAGAAGCTACAAAAGCACTGCTAGTTGGGGATCTCAGCTGCTCCTGCTGGGAGAGAGACGCAAGCGCAAGGCCCTTCCGGGGCGCGCCCTCCCGCTGGCAGCTGAGCAGCCTCGGTCTGCGGGCCCTGGACGCATCCGCACTCGCGGGGTTCCGGGCTCCGAGGGGCGGAGCGCGCACAGCTCCGAGATTTGACTCCAAGTCGCTGGAGCGTCTCTCTTTGGTGCTGTGGACAGGGTGATAAGGAAAAGACGCGTCATGATGGAATCTTTAAGGGTATATTTTTTGGTTTGTTTTCATTAATTCTGTTGTGCTTTAACACTTTAATTAATGTGTCTTAGTAACAGACTATATCTGTAGTAAGACAAATTTAATGTGTTTTTATTATCTGGAAACAAAAAGTTGGCCTTACCTTAAAGACTTTCAAGATATGCTTACCTTTTTAAATAACAAGTCTGCTTGCCTAGGTTCTTTTCAAAAATGACTTTTGTAGAGCTGAATAAGACTTCTAGAGAAAACAACTTGAAAAAGAGTTTTGTCATGATGACTTGTAGGAAAGTCATGTAATACCTAATAGAGGAAGAACGATGGAGAATTTTATGTTTCCAGTATCTGTAAACCACTTCATGGCATCGCAAAGGGAGAGCGATTATGGACTCTGAACGCAGAAGGAGAGCGGAGGAGCTGGGCTTGCGCACTGCTGAAGGCCGCAGGGGGCGTCCGGGTCCTCAGGCATGCTTTGGGGTATTTTCTTTTACCACAGGAGAAGGAAACAATTGAATATTTTTATACCGTGGAATCTCTCACTTCCCGTGGCTTTCTTTTGTTGATGGCCATTTATAAATCCCAAGAAACATTTCTGGGGCAGTTGGTGGAAGGATTCTTACACTGGGTCTCTTCTCTGCGCCCCAGATTCAGAGATGTTGGTCAGCTGGCTGTCCCTTCAGACTGCCCACTGCTGGCATCTTCCACCTGCTGTTCTTTCTCGCCACAGTGCTTTCTGCTCCGACTCTGATGGGGAGCCACTCTCAGGTCTGCAGCGCAGTCATCCTGCCCAGTGTCCTGCACCGATCCCACACAGAGCCGTAGGAAAAACTAGCACTCCCACGCCACTACTGTCTCTTAGTCAAGTTCATGTTTGCAGGATTTTTATCATGACAAATGACATGCTGTACAGTTATTAACTTATTTATCTCCTTCCAATCAATAATGGAAGCTACACGAATGGATTTTTAACAAAATAATAAAAATCAACATTAAAAATCATTTTAGTAAAATCATGAAGCATATTTTGTTTCTATGTTGACTGTTGTTTCAATTGTCTTTACTGGGTCCCATGCAATTCAAGATAAGAAAACATGGTGTTATTTTATATATCATAAACATGCTGAACAATAACTTGGTAGATATTACTACGAAGAATTAAAACTTTTTTGATCTGTGAGAGTATTTTAAAAGCACCGAAGTTTTCTATTTATTACATTTTCTGGCCACTAATAAGGCTATGAGGTGCGCTGTGACTGTACTGGTGCTATGTGTCTCTACTGAAACTTTTATAAAGTTGGGTTCCCATAGTTGCTTTACAAGTCACCCCTTTTACTTTGTGAAGTAGGAAAGACGGCCCTTTCAGGCCAAGGAGGGCTGTGGAGCCACGCTGGGGAGAGTCTCCCCTGTACCAGTCAGCCACAGCATCGTAAGAGGAAGAGCTTTCAGGGCGGAGTGCGTGGAGCTTCCTGGCATGCGCTGATGCGCATTATCTGCCCATGCCAGTCCCTCAGCATTTAAAAATTCCAAAATGTCATAAAATCATCTATGAATGTAATTATTAAAATGTTTCTGCCTTACATTTTCATGTTTGGAACAGAAACCAGAAATTTAATTAAAGTCATAAAATACCAAAAAATACCATAAGAAAAATACTTCTAACCATAGAAAATGAAAATCAAATATATTTAAATAGTCCTCTGTGACCTGTTTACTAAAAGATAAAACTAAAGCCACAGGGTGTGCATATATATATATATATATATATACATATACACACACAAACACATATATATCTTTTATTAGTTCTAAAATCCATAGTTTCAGAATAAATTCACTGTTCACCAAAACTTTACATGGGCAATAATTTATAAAAGTTGATAATTCTGTCTAAACTTCGAAAATTCAGATTCTTTAAGAAAGGGATATAGGTAAGTGCTGGGGGTTTGGAGAGAAGCAGTCCTGTGCAGTGTATCTACTTTTAAAGAAGGGTAAGGATTTTAACAAATGCCAGTTGTACCACGCGAACCTTACCAAATATATTGATCAAGTATGATTTTCAAATATTATTTCTCCTCAGGATAAAGAACCTCTCTGTGAGCCAGGGAGATAGCTCAGTAGAATAAGCGCTTGCCTGGCAAGCGCAGGGACCTGAGTTCAATTCCTAGTACTGCAAAGAAAGAAAGAAAGAAAAAAGAACCTCTCTGAAAGGAACTTTAGAAAAGCGATGATGATAATCATCTTCACGAAGATGATGATAATAGACAAAGTGAGATGATACGTTAACAATATCTTCATGTTTGCAATGAGATGAAACAAAGCATATGCCAAAAGTACTTCTCACCGCCTCACCATCTTCCAGGAGGTTTAGGGAATCAGGCTGGCAGTCCACGTGCTCCCCACTCGAGCAGCCGGGTGAAGGGTCCAAGGGCTGCTTTGCCATCTGTGGGGAGCAGTGAGTCTGGCGAGCGTAATGTGTCACTGACTACAGAGGATTTGGGTGTAGAACTGAAGGAAGAAATGGCTCATCAAATGCACGGGGCAGATGTGAACGCAGAAAGCCAGGCGCCGCAGAACTAGGGCACAGGGCCTCGCTTTCCCCTTGCAATGCCTTGTTTGGTGATTTTGTCTGACGCTTTACACAGAAACTTCAAAAGAGACATGTCACTCAGAGAAAGCGACAGCCTACTCCCCTGGGAAGAGCCCAGACGAGGGGTCAGAAGCCCGTGACCCTGGCCTCAGCTGTCTCCTGTGGTCTCTGTGAGCAACGCTTGCATTGCCCACTTCCCTCCCTCCTCCTCTGTTTCTTTTCATTCATACATTTGTCATGTACTTAGAGTATTTATTGAGTACCTACCATGTGCTTGTTAAGAAATCAGACATTTAGATTTGCAATGAAGTATAAGTTAGAAAAGATCTCTATTGCCGTGGACTTTATATTCTTGTGGAGAGAGGGTAGAGATTCAAAGAGAGATCTAGCCAGGCAGTGGAGAAGCGTGACATGGAGTGGGATGATGTGAAGACAAGAATTAGCCCCGAGGCAGCAGTGCCTTCAGCGCAACTGAGGAAATCTATCTGAGCACGGAAAATTAGAGTTAGAAAAGAAACACAGCAACTTAAAGCAGGGCACTGGTGCTCCAAGCAGCGCGGTCTAATAGCAAAACGGCAGGATTTGCTACACTCATCTTTTGTTTAAAGAGCAGGATGGAGGTAAAGGGTAGTGAGAAAAAGAGATTTTAGAGAAATAGACAAAAAAAAAAAAGACTTTTTGTCCTTTTCAGGCATGGCAAGTAACTTGGATTTTGTTCCAAATTATTCAGAACTATTACAATATGGGGAGTGGTGCGATTCTACTTGCACTGGGGACCTCCTTTCTCAATTCTGTTACACATTGACTCTCCACACTAGATGCTGATCAAACAAAATGGAAACCAAGCCACTCAGTAAAGGCGAATCACACCCTGACAGCCCCAGGAGGGTCTCACAGTGGACAAGGCAAGGCTCGCTTTAGCATTTTCCGTCCAAGGCTGGTTGATCTCAAAGTGCATCCTGGCATGGAGAGGATGGGCTTGGACTTGGGGGGATAGTAGGGGTGAGTGTGTGGGCACAAGGCAGAGAGTTCAGAAGTGAACCTCTGTGAGCTTATTGGCTTTGACCAATAAGGTGATTATTTTAGCTATTTTATTTTATTTTTAATTTTTAAAAGACCCACTGGACTATATTCGATCACTTTGCTGAATTCATGCTCCTGCAATGAATGAATGGCAATGGAATACCCATCTCTGACAAAAGTAAACAAAAAAGGGGGATATAAATGAAGGACTATTCTGTAGTGAAAAAATACACACACACACACACACACACACACAAACAAAATAGTTAGAATGGATATACAGCTACTTTCTCTTAGTTCAACGAGAAGGAAATTTTGAACTAATAGTGTTTAGACAAAATATCATGTCTGCATCTTGTACTCTGAATAACTACTACCAAGACAACAATATACAATGTATTAATTATTGTAACTGTCCTACTAATCTGTTCTGAAATTGTCTCATTGCTATTTCTTTCTCAATAAAATTAATATAAAAAATCAAATGGAAACTATTGGGATTTAAGAAGAAATAAAGCTCTTCTGATAATCTCTAAAAAAATTTTAAAAACCTTTTATTTATTTACTTGGTACAGGGTCTCACTATGCAGCTCAAACTCTTAGTGATCCTCCTTTCTCAGCCTTCCTAGGGCTGGGATTACAGGTGTGCTTTGCCATGCCTGGGTTTGTTGGCTGGCCCAGGGTGCCCAGGGTTTAGGGGCTGGCACAGCAAGTGGTACCAGGGATCGAACCTGGGTTCTTGTGCTTACCAGGCAGGTGCTTAGACTGCTGAGCTGTCTCCCCAACTTTAGCTGTTTTTGTTGTTGTTGCTTGTTCCAGAAGCAGATACTTTGTAGACAAGGCATCTGTGGCTGATGCTGATCTTACTGCAGTTAGCACAGGAAAAGGAAGTCTACCCCGCTGAAGAACAGACCAAGGGTAGTTACCACCTGGTGCTTTCAGCTGTCTCTAATGCATGGAGGATACACTGCTGGCGATGGGGAGTGGGGAAGGGGAGAGACATGGACACCATGCACGAGCCTGGTTAGTTCTCAGTGCATTAGCAACAGCGACACAGCAGAAGCACGCTGCCTGCGGCAGAAGTCACCTGTGGCTGCTGAGCAATGAATGTAGGGAGAGTGACATGAGACATGCTCTGGAAACAGAAAGGGCAGTAGCTTTGAAGATGTAGTAAAAAAAAACTACATATAGCATCTCCTATAGTTACGGATGTGTGTCAAATTGAGCCACTAAACTCTTATCAATTTGGCTTGCATGAATATTGCATTGCTGAAGTGCGGCAAAAATTCAAAATCGTCTCCATTGCTTCTGTTGCAGTTACGTCAGACAGCAATGCACTAGAGCATTGGTAGAAGAGTTTGGCTAACTTGAAACCTATCTGGAAGATAAAATTGACTGGGCGTTTTGGGAATTAATATGGTATTGTGGAAATTGGGGAGCAAATGTGAGTCTTAAAGTTCTTGTTTGGGGCCATTGTGTGGGTGTTAATATGATTTAATGAGATAAGGAAGAATTAGAAGTAGTAATTTGAGGTGGAAATTTGATTCCATTGTAGTGGGCTCATTAAATATCAAATGCACTTATTTTATAGTCATAATGGTCATTAGATATATAATTTGGAATGTAGAGCACAAATTTTCTCCATGGGAGGAACTTGGTTTTCCTTAGTATGTAATTACATGTAGACAGAGTATCTTAAAAACATGTTAAAAATAAATGTATTTAGAATTCAGGTTATGAAGGGAACCTTGCAAAGTAAAGTGCTGTCTCAAAAAGCAGGATGAGAACACCTCTACCATGCAGGATATTCCTTCAAAGGCTGGTAGGAGAAGATGTGTTCCCCAGCTTGGATGCACAATGCTCAGATAAGCAACGTGAGGGTACAAGTACTACTATATATAGCCCTCAGGTCAGGGGATGCTTAACCTGAGGACCAAGGCCCTGCAGTTGTAAAATAAGCGCTGAAGTCCACAGCTAAGAGAACTTTAGTCTATTGCATGTACATTTCTATCTGACTTAGATAAAAATTGAGGATTTGGGACAAAAGCCAGAGAATTATTAGGTTTTTCTGAAATGTGAGGTATCAGAAAGAGAAGTTAAACAGCTCTCACCTTCCCTTCTGCTTGCTCCTTGTCACACTCTCCTGTCCTCACACTGCAATAAGGGAAAAATGACAAATACACTCTTGGCATCCTGGCGATGGCTGGACCTCATGCATGGGAAAGTGAGCTCCTATCGTGTAGGGAGCCACAAGGCCATAGAGCTGCAAACACCATGAACAGGGCTGGCTCAGAGGCCCAGCTTTCAGTGAGGCTCAGTGTTGCTTAAATCTGGATCGGTCCTTTTGTCTGGTCCTACCCTCTTTGCTGTTGACCTGTCTTCCTTCCTTTGTTCTTATAAATGTCTGCTAAGAATATCAGTCTTTACTTAAGCACTTTCTGAAATAATTGACCTAAATAAATTTTTATGTATTGATTTTTGGGGAAATATTTGCTCGGTTCCAATATTCTCAGCAAAACTCTGCCTTGTATTGTCCTCTGTTGGCATCAGTGACAGCATTAGAGAGACCCAATTCTTTCTGAAATGTGGAGACTTATTTTTGTCTGTGTTTCTTCTTCCAACTATGTGTTTATTATAACAATTATAGATGCTATGAGATCAATAGTCTCAGATAACTTTTTTAAAAAATGATGTATTTTTTTGCATTTGAGGTGAAAACAGATTCACCTATTGACTACTCCAGGGTGTTTTCCATGTAATATTAATGAACATTCCTCCAGTCAGCCTTTCCTCTTGTCAATAATTAATGCTTTCTACAAAAAGTGAATGATAAAACTCTATAATAATATACAGAGCTCTAAAAAACAAGCACACAGCTCAGAACTGTTAGCTGGCTTTTCTAATTAGTGTCAAGGTCAGAATTAGAATTCAGTTCTCTATTCCAATGCACACAACAGAAATTGGTGTTAATTAAATGCCATTTTTTTTTCTGTATTTTAGGGAAGGGTCTCAGGATGAGACCAGGATGTTCAGGGTCTCACTACTTGATTGGAATCATAGTGATTCTTCTGTTTACGGCTTCCCAAGTGCTGGGATGACAGGTGCGTGGCACCACGCCTAGTCTCAATTGCCATCTCAGAGCACTCCAGAGGTGGGGCCAGCATGGCAGTGGGCCCAGGGATCAAACCCCTGCCCCTGTGCCCACATACAGGTGCTTTAATCCACTGAGCTATTTGTCCAGCCCAGTTAAATGTAACTGTAATACAATGTTTTAAAATAACAACATGTGGGCTGGTGAGATGGCTCAGTGGTCTAAAGTACCTACTTGAAACAAGCTTAGCAAGGCGTAGGGACCGCGGTTCAATCCCCCAGCACCACAAGCCAGCCAGCCCCGCCCCCTGGTGGGCTGA
>NDGN011486838.1:0-15691 GCA_002564285.1 Tympanoctomys barrerae
AAGGATGTTATATTACCAGTACACCTCAAGTTCTTCAAAGACATTAAAAGGAATAGATTGCTCCCAAATTCATTTATGGAAGCCACTATCACTCTGATCCCAAATCAGATAAAGATCCAATATAAAAAAGAACTATATGTCAATCACTTTAATTCACAAACATGCAAATATCATCAACAAGATATGAGTAAGCTGAAGGCAGTACATTATCAAAAATATGATACATTATGATCAAGTTTCATCCCAGATATACAGGGATCAATAAATGTAATACAGGGGACAGCCAAATAGCTCAGCGGATTAAAGTACCTGCAAGCAGACACAGGGGCCAGGGGTTCGGTCCTAAGGCCTGACCTGCCAGCCCTGCCCCTAGGGCACTCTGAGACAGCAATTGAGACTGGGCATGGTGGTGCACACCTGTTATCCCAGCTCTTGGGAGCTGTAAACAAGCAGATCACCGCAAGTCTGATCTAATACTGAGACCCTGAACACCCTGTAGGCCCTTCTGTAAAATACAAAAAATAAAATAAAATAATAATAATGTAATGCATCACATAAACAGGACCAAAATTAAAAAAAAAAATTGGTCATATCAGTATACACAGAAAAGACTTTTAGAAAAATCCAATGCCTTCACAATAAAACATCATGAAGAAATCAGGCACATGAGGATCATATCTGAATACAATAAAGGCTATCCAACACAAACCACTAACCAGCAAAAAAAAAAAAAAAAAAATGGGGATTAACTAGGTATTTATTTCATTAAGTTTTAAAGAATGAAATGAGTGTGTGTATACATGTGTGTCATGTATATGTATATTCATGTATGTGTGTGTATATTTGTGTGTGTGTGCACATGCACATGTATGTGTATTTAGTACAGGGTCTCATAACACAGATTGAACTCATAGTGATTCTCCTGTTTTTAGCCTCCCAAGAGCTGGGATTACAGGCACACATTACCATGCCCAGTCTCAGTCTCAGTCTCAGCGTGCCCTGGGGGTAGGCCTGGCCAGGCACACCAGTGATCAAACCCTGGTCTCTGCATCTGCCTAAGCAGGTGCTTTAATCCACTGAGCTCTCTGGCTAGCATATATATATATATATATATATATATATATATATATACTTAATAGATATGTGTTATCATTTTTTAAAACTATGTCTCTTTTCCCCAGAAAAATCTACAAGCTCAACAAACTTAACCTAATGATGTCAGGGAATTTATGTACCCCCCAAAGCCACAGACCTCCTAATGAAGGGTTCTATTGTCCAAGGAGGAAAACGCTTGTTTTTCGCACTTAAAAGGAAATTGCAAGTCAAATTTGATTATGGTTAGCATTTTGCAATAAGTATTTCTTTATGATCACCATTTTCTAAGACTTCAAAAGCTCAGTCATGTCAAGAATATGCCAAATGATAAAATAATTCATCGTAACAGACTTCGAATTATTTTATAATTCAAAGAAATGTAATTGTTACATATTAACAATTTTAAGAAAAAAATGTTACATATTAGCTTACTTATGAGCTTAACTCCCCATAAGGAGTAATTTGGGTGGAGTTGTCCTTTTTGCATTCAATTTGTTTTTCCACATCTATTTAGAGCAACCCAAATAGGAAAACTACTACAAGCCCCAAAATTTACTTCCTCTATCTGTTTTCTGAACTGAGCTCTAGGTCTGATAACTATAACTTTTTAAACATGTCATTTATTTTTATTTTAGTTTAAATGTTCCTTCAGAAACACTGGGGGAAACCATATTTAGCTCAACTAAGAAAACAAACATGTTTAAACAAATAGCAGCCAAAATGTTCAGGTGGAGTTGGTGTTTTTGGTGTGTGCATATTTTCACTGTGAATCCAGTCGAGTATATGGTAAAAACAGAATTTTTCATGTCTTAGAGGTGCCAAGCTCTTTCTAGAATAAAATAGAGATTAACTGGTCACAACTGTTATATTAGAACTAAACTTTGTATTGTTTTGAAAGATTCTTTCAAGCTAGGAAATATGATACCTTTTTTTTCTTTAGTTTTTGATCACTTTTTATAGGCATCCTATGCACAGCCAGTGGCAGCACAGATAATGGTACTAGGGAAGACCAAGATCACCTAGAAAAGAAATGAATGCGGAGTTGTTACCCATTAGTGCTTTGTAAACATAGACTTCTGCTCTTGTGACTTCACAGGATGCTTTCTATATTTTCAGTACAAATGGTAGCTTAAGGTGCATTATTTCCCATTTTGGTCCCTACTCTCAAGGCATAATCCTTGACTCCCCAAAGATCACTGGTGGAAAGATCGTTTCATTACATTTAATTAAAAAGCAAGTTTTGTCTTTCCAGTAATTCAGACCCAGTAGTTCCTGGTTTTTAGTGCCTGCATTGTTCTTACTCTGTAAACAGATCATTAAAGGAGTGGTACTCATGAATGAATAGATAGTGTTCATTCAGTGGATGGATGGATAGATATGATGATAGATAGATAGATAGATAGATAGATAGATAGATAGAGAGATAGATAGATGAACTAATCACCTGGGGAGTGCTGTACCCATCTTAGGTATTTTTGATTGGAATTGCGTTCATTTACTAGGCTTTTCATTATCTAAGACCTTAGTAAGCCTGAAATATGCAGCATTATGAGAGTCAATGAGGATAACCTGTACATTTCTGTACTGTCAAATATAATACTTTATCTCATGTGACTTCAAGCGTGTTTATCATACAGTGTTGACTAGCTTTCTTCCAAAAGGTTTTCCAGTATCATTTTACTCATTGTGTTGTATAACTATTTGTGTGAGTGCACTTAGCTAGACATTTACAAGAACAAATGTTATCAATTGGTTGGTTATTGTCAGTCACATCCCTTCTCATCTCATGCTTATAGTGCTTTGCACTTGCAAGCCTATTGAATCTTTCTAGGCCTCTAGTTGCTAAGCATTTTCATTGCACTTTATCTTAATTTATCAGACTCTCTTAACCTCTCTACCTCCAGGAGTGAATTAGGCTCATTCACACTATGCTAGTAGAATTTCAGGGTAGATGCTATGAAATGTATCAGCAGGCTATTTAAAGCCTTTCATTTCCTAAAAGGTTAAATGGTCAGATCTTAGAAGTTGAGGTTTTAGATTTTCTTTTTTAATCCATTAAGTTGGCACAGGGACTGAAACCTTGAAAGTATACAGTAAACTCTGACCATTGTCAGATGACAAATACACATCAGGCATGGCTATGGACACCTAGGCAAAGCATTAATTTTGGATATATACAAAAAGTTTACTTTGAATTCAGTATTAAAGAAAACATTAATTCTAAATATAAGAAAAATCTGTAGAAACTCAGTTCATAGTATTATACTAACATTATTTCAAAAATATATCTATCCTTTTCCAGTCTTCCAAAAGCCTATTTACAAAGAATGCCTAATGACAGATTTCCTTGTCTATGATTCTGAGTCTTTGAATGGAGGCATCCCATTAGTATAATTACCCGTACCAATGCCCAGCCAACTACAAAGAGCAGCATTTGTAAGACTTGCGTCTTGGTGAGCTCAGTGACTTTAGTCACTGACTGTGACTAAACTGCTTGATTTCATATCCCCCTTTTTGTATTGTCACTTGCACCAACCTATGAATGCTGGTGTGCAAATAGAAGTGCAGGTTGAAGGTCCTTTATCTGAAATTCTTGGAATCAGAAGTGTTACAGATTTTAATTTTTCTTGGATTGGAGTATTTATATATGCATAATTATGTAACTAGATACAATTAAAGGCCTTAGAGATAGGACTCATGTCTAAACATGAAGTTCATTTGTTTCATATGGAACTCATACACAGCCTGAAGGTAATTTTATGCAACATGTTTAGTGCTTCTGAGTTGATTGTGACCCATCATATGAGGTCAGGTAAGGAATTCCATTTGTGGTAGCACATTGGTGCTCCAGAATTTCAAAAATTTGGAGCATTTCAGGTTCTCATTAAGGATGCTCAATCTCTACTAGTAAATGAAGGTGTTAAAGATCACAGATAGCCACAGGATTAAAAAACTTGTCCTCATGTGCAAACATCATATTGTGTCACTACTGTAAAAATCTGAAAAAGTAAATAAAATCTGAAAGGTACAACAGGTACTGTAAGAGGGAAAGAATCTGTTCAAAGGAAAGGAACAACTGGAATTAGGAGAAAGACAAGAGAAAGAAAGAAGAAAGGAAAAAGATATTTATGTATATATACAGGATAGCTTAGATAATTGTACTGATTTCTGCTATAGATCAATAGATCAATACTGATCTGTTGACAGGAGCAGCTAATGCTTCAGGGTTTTTTTCTTCTCCTTTTTAATTTCTTATAACTTTTTAAACCAATTTTGCATGCTTGTATCTGGTAATTTAAACTAATTTGAACACAATTTGCAATATAGCAGCCATTGTTGAATTTGTCTTATTTTGTTTAGTGAATTTCTGTATCATTTCTCATAGATTTTTTTTACTATTTTTATTCTCTTTAAAAGATTAAAAAATTAAAGATTAAAAGATTCAATTATAAAGAGAATATTCAAGGGAAAACTTATAGAAGAATGATGAAACGGGAGAAGAATTTCAAAATAGTATTAAACTTACTGGCCATATATCCGAATGTTATTCTACACACCGCAGTGTCAGCAAAGGGTCCCCTCTGACCTGGGTGGGGAATTTCTCCCTGCATATTAGAGATGAGAGGGAGGAAGTAAAGTCCAAGATGATACTATGAAGTATGGAAAGCACTTCAATCAAGGCCATACAAAACATTTCAAAGTAAACATAAGGCCCAGACACCCAAGTCATTAATTACTAACTTTCAATACTCATTACATGGTAGATATGGTACTACTGTTTGCTATATTATTAGATTCCTTTTAAAACCCAAGTTACTAGAGTCTGCCTCATTTGCCTGGTGTTTGCTAGTTCAATGATTTATTTATGCATTATTACTAACATAAAGTACTTATATGCTCCAGCCACTGTTTTAAGCATGGATATGTAGAACTCAGTGAGTACTCACAAGAACATAATTAGGTATATGCCATCAGTATTCCATTTTATAGATGAAGAAACTGAAGCTCAGAAATGTTTAGCAGTTTGCCCAAGATCACACAGTAGTAAGTGGTTAAGGGAATGGAGAGCCTGTTTGTGCTCTTAGTTGCCTTGTGAGGCCTCCTCTCATATCACGATTACATGATTATGATCATGTATGGCTACTACTTATGTTAGTTTTTTGGCTAATTATGTTCCAGTCATTTGGTGAGTACTCCATGGAAAGAAGAATAGAAGGCAAGAAGGAGAGTAAGTTAATCCATGGTATAAATAAACTCATTTTCAGGAGTTATTTCTATTGCCTTAATCTTCAGTGTTTTCTTACCCAAACCTAAGCCATCTGCATAGTTCACTTTCTCTTGATAAACTATCATAGTCAAAGTCAAAATGGTTAATCTGCCCAGTGTTGGAGGAATTTGTTAAAATCCCCATTTAACACTATTTTCAGGAATACCTATTCAGTATGAAATTGCTTGTCTCTGGAATAATTTCCCCAAAATGTATTCCATTAGGGTTCATTATTAATGTGTACATTTTCCATGAGCTAAGTGTTATTGTAAGGGCCCCACCTGTTACATTAAACAGTAGGGTTTACTGACACTGACGTAGGTGTGTCATACACCAATAATCTCATTCTGCTAGTCAGGACATGCACAATTATCCCTACCCTTCCAGTACCCCTGGAAGTTTATTTCATATAGAATGATTCCCTTTCTGCCTCCCCAAATTCTATTCCTCCTATCTTTCAAGGCCAAATTCCTGGTTGGTCAAGCTTTTCCTCTCCCATAACACATCCCTCCTTTCCCTTGCTACTGTTCTTTCTTTTTAGCTCTTCCTGGTGTCCTTCTTTTCTCTGTTAATTATATCCTTATTGTGCCTTGTACTTGGCAGTATATAAAGCCCTAAGTACCTGCCTGCCATACCTGCACTCCCTTCCCAGGAAGACCCAGAAGCAGCTCCTCAAGCTGAGGACCGGGCATGGTGTTCTGTGGGTCTATAATCCTGACCATTAGCAAGATAGAATTAAGACTGTCATTTGAGAAGAAGCAGAAGACTTGCTCTGGGGATAAAAAAAAAAAAAACAACAAAAAGCAGCTTTAAGGCAATCTGGTACAAGATCTCTGCCCATTTGGGGCTTTTTTTTTTTTTTTTCTGGTGGTGGTACCAGAGGTCAGACTGAGGATGTTGCATTTGCCAGGCAAGCACTTATTCCACTGAGCTATCTTCCTGGCCCTTGGGGAATTTTATTTTTGATAATAGCTGTGTGGCCTGGTTTGATCCTCCTTGGGAGTTGTATCTGTTTTTAGTGTTGTCATATAACTTGTTTGTTATTTGGACATTCCCCCTTACTTTTTTTTTTTTTTCCTCTCTCCTTCTAGTGATCCTAAGGCCATTGAGGATAGAGGTCATCTAATCTTACTGCCACTTCCATATCTGGTCTCTTAGTATTTAGTAAATGTTTGTTGCACAAATGAATGTAAAACACCTTAGCCCTTTACCTTAATCCTCAGCCGTAAGTTTCTCCCAGCTCCATTTCAGGTGGTGTAGCCAACTAGCACGAGAGTTAGAATGGACAGCTCTCTCCAGCATGACTGATGAGTGTGGCTTGAGGTGCTGAGCCAGGCAGGGGAAGCAGGAGCAGGCACTGATCAGATGTGATTAAGGGTGAACTCAGAAGCTGTCTTGAGGACAGAGAGGTTTGAGGTAAAGGACCATTGAAATGGGTACAAAGCAATCTAGAAATAGTGAAGGGAGCCAGAGACATGAAAAGGGATTGCTTCAGCCCTGAGGAGAGGGACAGAGATGGAGAGATGGATTGCGTTACACCGAATGATTCTCATCCAAACCAAAACTCTTCTCCCCATAAAGTCAGTCCCAAGTGCCTGCTCCTCCCCTAGTCTGTGATTCCTCCAAAGTAAGACTTGTGTTTTGTTCATCTTTTGTATCTTTAGGGCCTTACTCACTGCAAAGAAGCAGGCACATAGTAGGCTCTCAATAGTGGTTTCCAGCCTGAACTAAATTAAGAGCGGTCCATTTCATAGCCTTTCTTGACAATCTATCCAAAGGGCCATCAGGCTATAATCACTGTGAACATTATGAAGCTTTCTTCCTTAAAGCCTCACTGTGCTTTCTTGACACAGTTTAAGCATGCTTCTCTTCGACTGATTTCAAGTGCATAAGATGACTTTTCAGCCATTCAAAAAGAAAGAATGCCATATATAAAGCCTGGATTCAATAAAACCACATTTTAAAAAATAGCTCCTAGCATCTTCTACTATAGACATTGGTCTGGGCAGAGCTTTTTTATTTTATTGAATCCAGCTGAATAGTTTGACTTCATTAATAATGGGACTCTATTTCCAACCACTGCCTCCCAGTCTTCTCCCCTAAAAGCCTTATGATACTTAAGCAACTGCTAATACACGAATAATTGTTGGTGGCATCGTTTCCTGCCATGATTTGACCACCCGGACGGGGTTTTTCTTGTACGAAATCTGTAGTTCTCAAGCATGCCATGTGTGAGTCTACAAGATCATATTTAAAGCAGAGTAAACAAATCTATTTGTAGTCGTGATTTGGGTTGAGTTCAGTTTTTTTTTATGTGGAGAATTAAGGATTTGGAAAGTTTCTATTTGGTGTATAATAATGTATATTCGGAGTAAGCATGGAGGAGGACCTCATTTTGCAGGGTCACCAGTGTGGTCTGGCACAATTTTTACCCATACATTTCCAAGAACATCCTGTTTAGCTCCCATACTGCCATACTTCTTTTTAGAGCTTCCCTGGAGGGTTATTTCTCACCAGCAGTTGCCTTTGCTCTGGCCTGCGGTGATGATAATTTTTGGTGTATGGTGATAAAGTGTTGGTGGAAGACAAGCCCCTGTTTGCTGCATGGGAAGAAGCCTTATTATAAAAACACAGCTACAAGCAGGAATGTAGTGGCCACCAAGAGCACAGACCTGGAGCCAGCTGTCTAGCATCTATTGTGGCCTCTTTCTGCTTTTGTGACTTTGGGCAAGCCACCTACTCTACTTCTGTCTCCTTGGGAGTAAAGTAGGCAAAATAATAGCATCTACTTTATTGAGTTAGAGTGAAATTTAGACAAATTGATATTTGTTCAGTGTTTCTTAGGTAAATATTTGTAAATAATGCTACATTTATGGCTAATATTGCCAGTTTTTGTCAGTTTGTCGCATATTCAGTGTATTTATAGCTTTTCACAGTCCCCTTCTAGGATAAAAATTAAAGTTTACTTATTGGTGACAGCCAGTCACTTGGCAACACATTAAAAGTTTGGTACAACTTGCTTATTACATTTATATAGCAAAAATAAAATATGAAACATTTTCATCTTAAGTTCTCTGTCTGTGGAGTTAGGCACTCTTAGACTGCACAGGAGCAACATGTGATCCCTCACCTGAATGGATTTACAATCAGACAAGCTTTGCTGTATCAAGTAGCAAAACAAAACTTAAGACCAGATACAGTGATAAGTATTAGAGAGGTTTAGGTGGGGTCAACATTAAAAACTGATGGAATGATCAGGCCAGAAGAAGAAGGCCACATGAGACAGTAAGAGGTGGGATGATCTGCATTTGAGGAGTCTGTTAAGATTGGGTGGGGGAAGTCAGTGGGCTCCAGGAAAGTAAAGATATAGTGAGTGAGGAAGAGGGAAGGTGGTTGGAGGGAGTGTGTGAAGGCTCTGGGATAGGAATGAAGTTTCGTGCACCTTCATTGGAGAGGCAGTGAGGACCCAATCCTGGGGTAGTTACAGATACATGGCACGATTAGTATATGGTGCTAGAAAATAAGGAGAGAGAGTCCAGGTTGTGACGGGCAATGCAGAGCAGGCAAATGAGGCTAGGTCTGGTATAATAGAAAATAGGAAGTGAGAATGAGGTAGGAAACACTATCTAGAGTGCTTGACAGCTGTGTCTGTGTGTGCCTTCCTATGTCAGTAGCATCCAGGCTACCAACACTGTTCTCCTCTAGTGCTGGAGGAATAAGAACAATTTGGGAAACGTGAAAACATTTGAATATGCCTGGGCCACCAAGTGAAACCACAGCAGGTCTTGAGACTAGTTCTCGATTGAAAAATAAAATATTGGTTGATGTTTGGTGGGGGTGAATGTTAGTATCATTTGTACCTTATTAGGTCTAAATTTCTATCAGGAAAGAAAGAAGTAAAGTTTAAGAGTAGTTATATTGTTGATGTGAATCCTCATCATAGACTTTTGAGGGTGTACAATGGCCTACTAATAATATAGGTACATCAATCCTCTGCCTGTCTCTCTTGCTTTTTGCTATTGGATGAGGTTCCTGTTTCCTCTAATGAACACCTTCCAGGTCTGAATGCGGGAGTGGGCAGCCCCAGGCAACTCATCTCTGTCATTGCTTCCTTGCTGTGAAGTGAAGGGAAATAAACAACACGTGGGAGGGGGAATCTGTGTTCTAAGAACTGCTCTGGTTTACACATCTATAGACACACATTGCAGGTCACATGTCCTAGTGGGTGAAACTGAGGATGAGTCACTTAAATTACTCATAGAGAAAGAAATATGTTTTTGAAAGCCAGCATCATTGGCTTACCCGTAGAGCTCAGGGACTGAGTGGGCAGCCCCATGAAGCACCCAGGCTTCTTTTGAGAACTGGTGTGCAGTGCTTCAGGTAGCAAGAAGGGAGCCTGAGAACTGAGCCCTCTGCTGTTGATTATATTTGGAGGTGAGGATCTCTATGAAAAGGAACCCACATAGACCAGTGAGCACTTGGAACAAATTTGTCATCTAGCTCGTCTTGCTCTCACAGTTTCATTTTGTAATTAGTACTAAAACACTTGGCATGGGCCCTCAACAACACGTGCTAGTGGTGCAGACCAAAACCCCTCTTAGCCTAAAATATGAATAAATATGTCAACTCAGCAGGAGGTTAGGTCGGGCGACTCAGAAAGGGGTCTCAGAGCATATTAGAGGAGAAAGGCTACAACTGAGCATCAGAGGTCTTATTAGCTCATTGCAAAGGATAAAGGATTCCATCCCAAGACAGATGAAAGGATCATCTGGAAGAAAAGTAAGCATAGAAGACAAAGGCTGCTTGTATGTATGAGAACAATCACAGAGGAAGCCCAAGGCTTTGCTTGCTAAATTTGTCCAAGGGAGGGATTTCACCCAATTCAAATGAACAAAGAACAATACATGTGACTCAAAATAGCCGTTATGCTCTTAACCTGACAGGGTGTGAGGTAGGGAGGTGACCTTTACAAGGGCTGAAAGTTGTAAACTTTTCAACCACATTGTTTTGATTACTGGAGATTTAAGAAAGGATCACCTCAGGGTACCATTTTGGAATAGGGATTTAAAAAAACAACGCTGTTTCCTGCATAATATTCTGGAGACATTTTTCATTTTGTTTTTGCTTTAAACATATATAATTCAGATGTCCATGAATTATCTCTTAACTTTCCTGAGAAATGAATGCACGCCCAGAAGTCTATAAAGACCTGGCTTCTGCTCCTTCATTCTGGCAGAAGAGATGGTACAAAGTTTAGGCCCAGTAGAGCAGAGTTATCCTCATTCCCATCTGAAAGGAAATCTGTGTAGCCTTGATTTTCCTTCTGGTCCAGAGCCCCTATCCTTGACAGCACTGGAACGTTATAGTGCCAAAGTGAAGACATGGGGGATGTGTGGATGGAGGGGGTTGGGGGGTAACCATTATGCTTCATCTTCAATGTGCTAGTCTGAGCCAGACATTCCCCGAAGGGTTCTCTGAAATCTGGGAAACAGGAAATGCTGATAAAATTTCTTATTTGCCTGGTCATGTGAACTCCTCTTTTGGTTTCGCAACAGAATTTTGGAAAAAAGGACTCTGAGCTGTGGTTGAAGTTCACTCCTGTGAGAATATGGCAGATTTGACTATTCAGCCTCAACTTCCCTCTTTCTAAACATGTAAACCTTGATATCTAAAGAACAAACTAGAAGAGAAACCTGCGTAGTCTCAGTGAAGTGATCAAATGCCAACAGAGCTGCTGAGAGGGCCTGGGTGCCTGTTCTGAAAATCCCCTTGGCATTTCATAAAAGGACCTGTCCCTGAGGACTTGTCAGCACGGGCTCATGCTCCAGCTTCACAACCTCTTACTACGCATGTTTGTAGTAGATGATTAATGATTAGGCTCTCAAGGATTTTTCTGGGAGGAGAGAAATGCTCTGTATCCAGAGGTAGATGTATTGTCACTATTCATCAAATTGTGCACATAAGTTGTGTTTATTTTGCCACAAGTATGGGATACCTTAATGAAAAATTTTAAGCTAATAAGGTGGGCTGAGTTTGTAAAAATAAAAAAAAAGAGACACTATGTAAATAACCCTATTTAAAGGGAGTTGGAACATGAGTTGGCCAGCAGAAAGTAAGAAATGTGTACCCTGGGCAGTCCCCACAGTACGGGAAATCTTTGCAAGGTGAGCTAATTCAACCCAGCTACTAGAAACTATCTGGTTATGTACATTCATCTGGTTTGTAGATGGTGTGTGTTTTTTTTTTTTTTGTGTGTGTGTGTAGTGTGTAGTGTGTAGTGTGTATCTTTATAATCATCTTGATTTGGCTCATTTTCCCATTCAATTGAATTTTGACTTGTTTCCTGAATACAGTTTCCCTATAATACCTAATATTCGAGGTCTGTACAAAGTGAATCTCTAGTAAATGCCCAGTTTTTCATTGAGATACAATGCATCCCCTCTCTTTCGAACACACTATCAAAATTAGCCAGTATGTATTGGCCTTAAATGTGTATGTAAGGAAGGAAGTGAAAGGAGAAACATCCATACTTGTACTACTTTTGAGAAAATTCCCAGCTATCATTGCTGTTAAAAAGTCCAAAGCAGAACTTGCACTGTGAAAAAGCAACTTTTCCCCAATGTGAAAAACTAACATATATTCTCAATACACAGTTATTGTCATTTTAAAGAAAGAAAATGGACTCATTTACTATGACAGGAATGAATGGGAGGTAAAGTTTCTTCTCTGAGGCAAATCTGAAAAGCGGGCTTGGAATTTCCCGCGAGTTGTGCTGTGACCCTTTGCCCATGTGTACGTTTGTATATGGAGTTTCATGTTTTTTTCTGACAAGTCAGATTTTTTTTGTCATCATCTCATCTTGAAACTAGAGAGGAAAGGAATGGGAGGGCAAATCGCTAATATCAGAGGCTTCTGGAAATTCCCCTTTTATGGTACATGAGTCTTTAAGAATAGTTCTCTTTCAGTTGTGTTTTTATGTTTTGGGTGATAGTTGGTGCTCTGAGTCCTACTCTCTGGTGGGGCCCAGTTTATTTAAGTACTATCCAGATCTGCGGGTCATGGGCTACAGACAGTGGGAGGGGGATAACTCAAAATGCACTGTTCAGGAGAAAATTAGCCCAACATAATTTTTTAAAGAATATAACTGAGCAAAAATCCATATTCATGTGATTTTCAATAATTGGCTTACTTATCTGTATCTTTCATAAATTGATTAATCTCACATGAATTAATGGTTCAGCACTGCCTAAATGTGGAAACATACAAGCAGTTCTATAAGTTTCTGTTGACATTTTACATGTTAATATATCTGATCAGTTCCATTAACATCTTGGCTCATTTGAAATGGTTTTCAGATCAGTACTTTGCAAGATTATTTTTCTAAAAAGCATGTTTCTCACAGTTTCAGGAGATACTTTATTGAAGATAAATGCAAGCCTTAGGCTTGGGTACAGTAACAGGCAGGGTCGAATGGACTCACAGGTAAACAGGTCAGTGCAGACTTGAAAGGGCCCGTAGAAAAAGGCATCTCTTACTGCTCGTGGGCTTTTGGCTGCCTGGGGGTCCCTGAGGGCCCAGCAAGGACTGCTGGCTGGAATGTAGGAGAGCATGTGACAGCCAGTCCCAAGCCTGGGCTGTGAAGGCATATGCTAATTAGTGAAGTCTCTGCTTGGGTTAGGTCACTTGCTGGCCAGGTAAACAGTATCAGGTTATTTCTGAGTTGGCAGCAGGACAGAGGGCCAAATGCTTTTACTGTGGAGTTGTTCATAGCAGTTACTTATTAATTGCGTTTCAAGATACACTTAAGTTAGACAAGAAATCTACCCTCTCCATCAGTTCCTCTAGTATTTCTTCACTCTTCCAGCATCCTCATAGTCCACTCCTTCTGCTTAGGGAACCCCCTTCCTGGGGACTCCCCTAAAGTTAGGGTAGCCTCCTGGCCCCTATGAGCAACTGGTACCCTTCTCCAAGCAGAAGCATACTGAGGCTCCAAACCAGTTAGACCTAGCCAGAGCTTCTCTCAGAACTGTCTTGACTATTAAAGTTTCTTTTTCCTGCTACGTTGAGTCCTGTATATGTTTGTTTTTGTTCTAATTTTGGCTTTAAAAAATAGAAAAAAGAATGTTTGGGTACAGTGTAAAAGTTTTCTCATATCCAGACTGGAAACTCCCTAGTCACCCTGAAACCGGACAGGTGCTGAGCAGTATTTGTTTCTCTGTCAATAAACAGCATGTACTTGGCCCAAAAGTAAACTCCTGTGGTAGGTACAGTGTCCCTGGGTCTGTGTCAGCGTTTGGGAAAGGCTGAAAGACCAACATCAGAAGAAAGACCTGCATCATGTCCCTGAAGGGGACCGTGTAGTGATCTCTTTATAATATTTTGATGGCATATGGTGTATAAACACAGGTGTGACCTTTACACGGTGGACTGCATTACAATTAGAATGAGAGAACATAAAGTCAGCTGGGGTTTAAGGTTGAAGCTGAAAACAGCTACTGCTAATTTTTGCCGAAAACAATGTCACAGAGCAAAGCCTCAGTACCCCTCCAGGGCACTTTTTAAAATTGTTTCTTGTGTGGTCTGATGAACCAATCACAAGCAAAGGGTTTCCATGAAATAAGCCATTTCTTGAGGTGTAGAAATATGTAGTGGCATATGTTCTCAGGACACCCTCAGACCAGCCTCCTCAGGCTATATCCCTGGTCCCTCTCTGGTTGGGATGGAAATGTTAGGAAATTTGGCTTAGAACAAGGTATTATGGTATGTCCTATTCTGGCTTCCATGCTGGCTGGCATTTCATCTCTCTGGGACTCAGTGTCCTTCATTTAAAAGTGAGGGACTTTGATCATGTTCTTTTAGCGTCTTGAATTCTGGTTTTTCAGACAAAGGCTCAGCCTGTAAGCCTAACCCCAAATGGTACTTAATTCCTTAGGAAAAAAATATTTGTCAGACCCACAATTAACTTAATTGTTTATTTGTCAAAAGGCTGACTTGTTTAGCTCTAGGACTGAATGTGAAAGAGGTTGGCCCTGGATTTGTGTTCACACAAATAGTTGCTGTGACTTTTATTTACTTAGCACTAGGAGACAACATAGAGGAGAGATGAAGGAGGAAAATAGAACAAGTTTTGTAGAGTGTACGTGTCACCAAGAAGCCACCTTGGCAAGCACGTCTACCTGAGTCCCTTGTCTGGGAAGCTGGCAGGTGTCTATGGATATGAGCCATTGGGTTGCAGTTACTGAGTGGAGCAAAAGATGACCCTCTAATCTGGGCTTGAAAAGAGATTCCGGAGCTTCTGAAAGAAGCTTCTATTTCTGTGTATATGAACATCAAGTGGTAGGTGGACACCACTGGGTAGCATCCAGGTAAAGGTGAGATTGAAGGTCAGAGGGACAGCTCTGGGCATTTGAGTAGATCCTAATAATAATCTAAGGTTGTGAATCTCGAAGGGGGCAGTTTTACCTCCCAGAAGACATTTAACAAGGTCTGGAGATATTTCAGTTGTCCTAATTAGACAATAGCTGCTGTTGGCATTTAATGCTGCTAATCTTCCAGCAGTGTACATGATAGCCTTCTTCCACTAACAAAACATTATCTAAGCCAAAACATCAGCTGATCTAAGCACTAAAGTCTGGTAATATTTTATAAGTTGACCACACTAGGTTTATATAACTGGGAAAAGTTATTTGCATTTCCCCCAAAGGATAAAAAACTGCCACTGTGTCTCAGTCTGTGGCTGGATAAGATGTGATGTCAACTCTCTTATTTATTTATTTTTATTTAGTACAGGGTCTACAGGGTCTCACTACACAGATCGGACTGATAGTGATCCTCATTTTTTCAGCCTCCTCCCAAGGGCTAGAATTATAGGCGCATGCCACCACACCCAGTCTCAATTGCCATCTCAGTGCACCCCAGGGGTGGGGCTGGCACTGCATGCCAGGGATCGAACCCTGGTCCCTGGGTCTGCCTAAATAGACACTTTAATCCACTGAGCTATTTGGCCAGCCTTATGATGTCAACTCTTGATCTCCTCACTCTTTTTCCCTCCTAGTCTGATCACTTCCTTCACCTTGTTGTTTGATTCTTAGTAAACCTCATGGATATGACTGAGACCTTCATGGCTATTGAGGTTTCTGGCCTTACTGGGGGAATGACCTCAAGCAAGCAAAATAACACAATCAAGAAAGCTAAATATATTTCACTTTGATCACAACTGTGGGCAAAACTAGCCTGAAAATGGGTCGTGGGTGATGGAGGGTTTGTTTCTGATCTGCAAAGAGAATATGGGTAGGCATTCCAGAAGGGCCATGGAAAAGAAATGCAAAG
>NDGN011486840.1:0-10826 GCA_002564285.1 Tympanoctomys barrerae
TGAAATATTAATTACTTTGTCTATCCATCATGTAGTTGTTACACAGATTTTTTTTCTCATTTTACAGATAAGGAAACTTGGACTCAAAGAGGTAAAATAACCATAATCACATATGTATGAAGAGAATCAGTGTAAGAACATGTTTTGTCCCAGTCCACTGAATTCAGGTGCTTTTGCATTGGGGAATGAGAGAGGACAGGAAAATGGAAAATTAGAGAATATTTTTAAATAAAAATAAATAATGGATGGGCAAGGAGATAAAAATCAGCAGCAGCAACATGAAAAGTTTTAAAATTGAAGAATGAATCCATGGACAAATACGGCACATGCAGTCAAGGGAGATTATGTTCTGCACATGCATTCAGAATTACACATAGCCCACAGCTACCAGAAAACCCAACTCATTGTATAGGCTAATATTTTATGGTATCAGTTTAAGTATCCCTTATTTAATGATGTTTGCTTTGACCACATTCTCAAATCTCTGATTTTTATAACATGAATATACATTGCTCAAAAATGTATTTTAAATGGATGAATAAAAATGGTGTCAACAGAATAATATGAGAAAATAAGTCCAAAGGGCCTGCCAGAAAGCTCAGCAGATTAAAGCTCCTGCTCCTAGGCAGATGCGGGGACCAGGGCTTGCACGTTGGCATGCTGTGCCAGCCCCACCTGCGGGGCGTGCTGAGCCGGCGACTGAGCCTGAACGTGGTGGTGCAGGCCTGTAATCCCAGTGCTGGGGAGGCTGAAAACAGGAGCGTAAGTAGGAGCCTGATCTATCTGTGTAGTGTGACACTGTGGACCCCGCACTAAATACATTAAAAAGAAAAAATAAGTAAGTCCAGCTCATCAGGAAGCCAGCATTTTGTTTTTTTTACAATAGACATGAAACAAAACACCACCAGAAATGTCAATGAATAAATAGTTTTTGATAAAGCAGATACTACATTCAAATAACTGGAGTTTCGGTAGTAATCCCCTCTTAGCTTCAAATCTTAGTCTAAGCAGATCTGCATTTTTAACGCGTCTGAAATATTACATGTTTCATTATCATACAACACAATATTCTTAGTCTAGACAGACAGGATCTGCCGGAGTTTGAAGTGTTTTTCATTTATTCTCATAAACAGATATGAACAACACACATAATATACTAAAGTATAGCCACACAAGGTTTTTAATAATGAAAACCTAATTTGGTTCAATTCAAATTAGGAACTGGAATGTCTGTAAGCGTGGCTGATGTGCCAGGGCTTTGTTACTGTAATGTGCTTTTTTCTGTTGTTTTTAGAATGTGCACAGATCCCTGTTTACTACTTATGTGTTTCTTTTGCCCTTTGAAATAGCATTGCAATATTTCCTAAGGAATTTTCTATGTACTGTCACAGTCCTTATTTTCAACCCTGAAGACAACCCAAAAATCACAAAAAAAATGTTTTAGCCTTCTTGGAAAAGCTCAAATTCAATTTGTTACTAGCTCATTAATTATCTTTGCTCAAAGCTCAAGGGTTTTTCATCTGAAGGGAAAATTCCCTTGAGGAAAAAAACCCTAGTTTTAGATCTTAGCTACCTGTCACGAAGCTAGAAAAAGAGTAGATGAAACAGACCATCTTTTCAGAATATAAACATGATTCATGGCATTACTATAGGCAGCCAAACCCAGCTCTAATAGTTTTTAAAAATGAAAGTATCAGCTGTGCTTCAGTCACCTAACTTCAAATGCAGCAAAAGATCCAGGAGGAACAGTCCCCAATTTTATTTTAATGTCTTAATTTCCTCTGTGATCCTTTGGAAATTATTGACCACTCAGAGTTCCAAAGCTTACAACTAAGAATTCACCCAGCAGGTACAAATTCCCTGCTGGCCTCACTCTGGGGATTAGGCCATCCCTGCTTCAGCCATAGGTTTGAGAATCTATCAATTCTACCCTGAAGTTTCTCCTCCTAATATTTATATTCTTTTATCTAATACAAACAACAGCACCATTTAGTTTTGCTAATTTATGGTAAACTCTAGAGCTTATAATACATTTTGACATATGCTCATTTATCTGACCCTCAGAGTTGGTTTTGGTACAAAGTATAGCTATCTTCCCCGTTTTACAAGTGAGCATGTACATTCCTTGGCTAGACTGTTCTGCACATAGCAATGGTGTAGACTGGGGACCAAAATCAAGACCTGGAAATCCCTGGGCAGGCTTTCGCAAGGCCACCTCCATGAGAGGCTTCTCAGTTTGCCCTATCATTGGTTCTACTCCAAGAAAATTAACTTCCATAATGGGGAGCTGTTTAAAATGTTACCCAAAAGAAAAGTGTTTAAAATAAACAACTATAAGGCTCGGCCAGATAGCTCAGGGGACTAAAGCACTGCTTAGGAGGCACAGGCACCGGGGTTCGATGCCCAGTATTCCGTGCCAGTCCCGCCCCCGGGGTACCCTAAGACAGTGATTGAGACTGGACATGGTGGCATGTGCCTGTAATCTCAGCACTTGGGAGGTTGAAGACAGGAGGACCACTACTAGTCTGATCTGTGTAGTGAGACCCTATAGATCCTGTACTAAATGCATAAAAAAAGATTTAAAAAGTCAATATAAAATGATTAAATTTAATGAGAAAGGCAGGATATTTGCGTGTCTCCCTGAGCCACACCATATGCTAAGTACGCTGCATGTTGGCTGTATGCATCAGGACAAAGTACAATCACTCACTCACTGAAATGCACAGGCTGCTCAAATTCACACGCATGACCAGCCCTTCAGGCTCCCTCGGGCTTGCACTAACCTTCACTAGGACTGAGGGGAACTGGCACACCTACATAAGATGAAGCTCGGTTAGATACTACCTACTAGATGACTAAAGTGAATTAGGAATAAGCAATAGGGATTCTGAAATCTATAGTACAAAACGATTCCCTAAAACACATGGATGGAATCCAACTAAAGACCTCAGAGAGACAAAAACAAAGGATAAATATGACCAAAATCTATACAATGAGGACTAAGAGGAATGTACTAAACCCTTATAGAGCACAATGGAATGTTACTCATTCAAATTAAAAGGAGTTAAACATAGAATAAAAAGTTGTATCGTTTATAGTACAAGTATTACATGTAAAAACAGAAGATGCACAAAACAAAGATGTAAATAAGGCCAGAATGCCTCACCTGGGAGTGACCTGCTCCCCATGGCGCCAGACGGGAAGGCACTGCAATCCTGACGGGGAAGCTGCCCTATTTTTTGAGGACAGCAGCCTACTGAAGAGATCTGGGAAAACATAATATATTTCTCCTTCCCCAGTAGTTCAGACTTTATGGATTGGTTATCAGAACAGGACAGTCAAATTATTCTGTCTACTTCTCTTTGCCTTCGGGGACCTACTCCTCATTCACTGGAGTGAAGCTGCTCTCCTGTGTGCTGCAGGCTGGCACCACCCACTCAGGCCTGGGGAGCCAGCTGTTTCTCCCTAGTGTCTGTCTGTGGCCCATGGGACAAAGTCTCAGATCTAATGCTTGGAAGGAAAAAACAGTTGATCCATAGATGTGTACTTCTTTAATCTTTATTTAGTTTTCTCCTGTTTTTCAGAGAAGAAGTAGATTAAATAGGGTCTCCCCTAAGGCCAGCAAACATCACTTCTGTTTTACATAAGTAAGGAACCAAAGGCCCAGTCTGGATCTGTCTAGACATGGTTCACACAGCAGGGCCTACAGGGACCAGGCAGGTTCTATAAATGATTCGAGTGGATTGGGCAGAAGGAATGGGAAGTAGTGACATCTACGGTAAGCTAAAACATGCATGCTCTGTCTAAAGTAATCTACATCAAATTTCTAAAGAATACTAAGAAACAAACTTAGCTGACAGGAGTGAATGTGCAGGATGAGATTTCTACAGCAAACAGAAAAACCAGAGGCAGGATGCTGACCTTGGATAAGATGTTGACAAGAGAGCAAACTCCTAAGCAACAAGAACACACATCCTGCACATCCTGTTAAAGTAAAAGTAAATACTTCTCCGCCATCATTACACTAAACAGATGTTTATATGTTTTTAGGTTTTGTTTTGTTTTGGCGGAACTGAGGATTGAAGCGCTTATTCCACTGAGCCATCTCCCTGACCCCTAAGCAGATGTTTTTATACTTGTTATCAAAGGTTTTTGTTTTTCCTGAAGGAAAAAAAAATAGTATAAAGTATAAGTCCTATGATAACTACCACTCACATTTGACAAAAGCAGAATTCCAGCCTCCGATAAATTTCTGATATAATGAAAAGACACTTATTCCAGAGACACGAGGGGGCAAAATTTAGGCTCAAATGGTACAGCAGGTACTGACAGAAAAACCTGTCACCCTGTCCCGGCTGCATGGACAGGACAGTCTCAAGGTTGCGTGGCAGGAAGACAACACTGTCTAGGAAGTGAGACCTCAGATGCAGTTCTGGACAAGGGTGTGCCAGGAAGGAGCGTGATGTCTGGGAACAGGAGTGGGGGTAGACTTCACCGCAGTCACAAAATTAGTTCGTAGCAAAGCCGAAAGCACATTTCTGTCAGGACCACAGTCCGCTTCTCTCCCAGCTGAGCTACTGCAGAGTGCAAATCACACACCACGCTGAGTCCACCTACTGCTCTTTTCCAACAATCACGCTGCCTCTGAAAAATCAGAGAAATACACACAGGACACATATAAGAAGGCCTTAAGTATGTAACTTTTAAATCCTTCATTCTGAAATGTACACTCGTTCAGCACATGCAGTAAGGCGTTCTAGGCTAACTTCTGGGAAGAGAAGCTGCTGAACAAGACATCAACAGTCCAGCCTTCATGGAAATCCAGTCTCGCCGGCAACTTAATGTTTTCACCATGCGGAGCCAGTGTGGTTTAAAGCCCATGATGGATTCTTCTCTTTTTTCCTTCCACTAATGGGATGCTATTTGGAACTAACTCGAACTAGGAGATGGCAGTCTCTCCTGTGGTTTATGTAATAATATTGACATTCATCATTTTTATATTTGCTCATTAAACTGTTAGAGTTTCCTCATGATGAAAGGTAGGAACAAACTACTCGTGCCAGGACTTGTCATCAGAGACTTCTCCGACTGCCGCACTTTAGCTACCTTTTTCTTGCCAGAGTCACTCAAAACGCTGCACCTTCTTCCTCTAACAGTGCTGCCACACACGCACTGTAAAGTTTCTCCATTTTTGATGCAGTTATGATGTCAGAAACAAGATCATCTTTTAATAAAAGTCAAAATCAATTTTTTAATCAACACACAAAGGGCATCGTGAGCAGCCATTATGATAGCGGGGATGCTGAAGACATCAGAGTATCCATTTTAAAAAGTCAAAATTTTCACAACTGAAAATGTGTAAACCACGGATATTTACCACGCCCAGGATCTCTGAAGAAGCAATGTTTTAGGACTCAAGACAAGCACTGTTTTAGGAATAAATAGCCTCATGATACATACTGGAATATTTATTAGGCATCTATTATAAGGTAAGATGAAGGATTGTGCCACAAATTTCCTTTGGGGAGGGTAAATATTTGTTAAGAGTGAAAATATCAGTTAAACTCTAAATGTCTATATGTGGGTGAGGGGAAAATACAAATTATCTCAAACCACTCTCACCTTATCGATCACATGAGGATGGAGTATAATGGCAGCTTTGTAGAAAGACTTCCATTTTTCTGATGCCATTTTCCTTTTCCTTTTCTTTTTCTTTTTACACTGGCTGAGAAGCAGATGGTACAAGTTCTGTGCCACAAACTGCACCACATTGTCTCCATAAAAGCAAGCTCAACATCTCTGTAAAACTATGCTGGAAAGGGAGGGTGGATGGCAATATTTGGACCAGGTCAGCGACCCTGCCCCCTGCTCAGAAAGTAGCTTTCTCCACATCGAGGAGAGGTTGTCTTAGCAAGGACTTGCCTTTGCTACACTGGGAAAAAGAAACTCTGTTGCATAATTTCCCACAAATACCATATGTGAGGAAAGACAGCATCAGAGTAAGGACAGTGGTCTGACTGAAATATTAATTCCCATGGAAAAACACTGGAATTCACCAACAATAAGCTAACATTTGATTCTGGGTGGCTCAATATGTGTCCTCATTCTCTGTCAAAAACAACAGCAATGTTCAATAATAAAAGGTACTAGCAGTCAAGAAATTATATTATATACTTACATTTAGCCTCTCATTCCAATAGCCAATTACAGCTAAGAACTCGGCCTATTACTTTAAAGCAGTCTGAACACATTTAGTAGATATTTGACATATAATCTCAGTAAATTCTACTTTAAATGCATATTCTTATGAATAAAAACACGAATTCTATAGTATTATCAGTTAAGACCATTTACTAGTTAAAACGTTTTCAATTCTAAATCTTATGGATGTTAATCAAACAGTGGAATTATTGTTGGTTTGAGTTAGTGTCACATCTTAGAAGACATGATGCTTTAGAATATGGCATTTCTTTTTATTTTAAATCTTTTATTTATTTTGTACAGGGTCTCACTATGCAGCTCAGACTCACAGTGATCCTCTTGTCTCAGCCTCTCCAGCACTAGAATTAAAGGCCTGTGCAACCACACCTGGTTTCAGGGCATGGTGCACCTGGGGCTCTGGGACAAGCACAACATGCAGTACCAGGGATCAAACCCAAGTCCTTGTGCTTGCCAGCCAGGCGCTTAGACCACCGAGCTATCTGCCCAACCGTTGAATATCTTACCAAAGAAAATCATGTCTGCATTTCTTTATTTAAAAACAGTATTCAGAAAATAAAACTACCCATTGGAGGGCAGCATAAGAGCCAATCCACCAGGGCACTGACCTAATCATGAACAAGCCAAGCCAGGGAGAAAAGGTAACCCAATGGGTGGGGCACTCTAAGGAGAAACAATGAACTGGGTGAATAGCACAGGTCCCTCAAAAAGCCCACAGGTACTGGAAACTGTATGATTCTACTCCGAAAGTGATTCCTTTCATGCAGCAGGCTAGAGGTAGACAAAAATTTCAGTCCACTGTGACAGAGTATAAATCAGAAGCCATTGCAGGAAGGGGTTAATTTTTAAAAAGTGAATCACAGAACAACTTCAAGGTTTTCAGTGTCACTCTTCCACATTGCATGGGTGAGAGAAGGTGAGACTAGACAGAGACCAGAAGAAATGTAACCTCAGGCCAGAAAGGACCCAGGATGCTGCCCTTGGTTGTAAAAAGCCAGGCCTCATCTACATGAGTTTTAGAAGTGGCTACATCTGAATGTGCTGGCATTAAACTCAGCCACCAGTTTGAACCTCCTCCCTACTGTTCACATCCAGCACAGAGACCAATAATCTCGTTGTTTTTCCTATGCACAAACAAAAGCAAGGTCATCCAGCCTGGACAGTTGCCGCAGCCCAGGGTGTAAGGTCAGAGAAGCCTTTGAAGCAGGGAGGAGACTCTTAAAAGCTTCAAAGGAATTTTACTGGCTTCTTTCTTTTTCTTCTTTGTTCTTTTCTGTTACTTTAATTCTATTAAGTTTCTTTTATCTTATTTCGATCCTTTGTCTCATTATTCCCTCCTCCTCATCTACCAATGCTTAACTTTTTCAAAATTTACTTTTTCAAATTATCCTGTTCCCCACAATCTCTATCCTTCATAGCACAACCAGTAAGCTTCACTGATCATTATATAATTAACCACATGCTATTACTTTTGGATTCTCTTCAAAAGTAAGTGCCTCAATAATTGCTGCACGCACTGTATACCAATACTGACTGTCTCAGTCTAGTGCTTTTTCTACAATTATACATCTCTTTTCTATAGTTAAGGTTGGTACATTCTTGGTTCTTA
This sequence comes from Tympanoctomys barrerae, assembly GCA_002564285.1. NCBI lineage: Eukaryota > Metazoa > Chordata > Mammalia > Rodentia > Octodontidae > Tympanoctomys > Tympanoctomys barrerae. Next base: position 7,829 of record NDGN011486840.1, read on the forward strand.
TGATGTATCAAGATTCATTTTTCTTTGATGCTATTTTTGCTAATTTTGTGGTTACTGCCAGGTGGCAGAGTTGCCCCTATTAATTGGTTTTCTCTGAACTTCAATGTCTGGGTAGCCTTTATGTCATTAACAATACTGTGGTTCACTCCCAGAAAACAGGATGCTGAGCTAATGACACTGCAGCTACTCTTCCCAAATTATGGGAAGTCACTGGATTTGCAGCAGAGGCAAAGTCCAATGGCTGTTCCACGCAGAATTTATCAGTGAGAAGCACAAGCTGGATGAAAAAGTCCTCACACAATCAACACAATCTTGCAGCTAAACTAAATTAACCTGCAAACCTCATGAAAAGGAAAACAGGGTCAGTGAGACAGTTCAGCAGGCTAAAGCATCTGCTTAGGCAAGCTTAGGCAAGCACAGGGACAGGGATTCAATCCCCAGCACCCCATGCTGCACCAGCCCTGCCCCCAGGGTAGGCTGAGCTGGCCACAGAGTACAGGTATAGTGGCACTATAATCCCAGTGCTGGGGATTCTGAAAGCAGAAGGATCTCCCCCAGTCTGGGCTGCGTGGTGAGACCCTATAACAACTAAATGCATAAATAAATAAATAAATAAAATTACCAAATGAAAAACAAATAGAAACACGAACACAGCAAAATACAAAATAATTAAAGTGCCTCCAACAGGTGCAGGGGCCAGGGTTTCAATCCCAAGGCCTGCTGTGCCGGCCCAGCCTCGGGGCACGCTGAGACAACAATTGAAACTGGGTATGGTGGCAAGGGCCTCTAATCCCAGCTCGTGGGAGGCTGTAAACAGGCAGATCACTATGAGTCTGATCTAATAGTGAGACCCTGAACACACACGCTGTAGACCCTTCCTTAAAAATACAAAATTAAATAAATAAGTAAAAATCATTTAAAGAAAACACACACACACAAATAGTAAAATGCCTCCAAAAATTTCTGAATACCACAATGCTAATTGTTGGGGCATGGAAGGGAAGGAAATCAAAAGCTGAACAGTTGAATTTGATGAACTGATAAAATAGGATACGAAAAACTATCTGATGGGACAGAAAGTTAAAAAGTGATATAACTATACAGATAACAATCATAACAAATAAAATCATCAACCACCTTACAGAAGACACTAATGAGTATCTAGATATTTGTCACAAAACATGATGGAATAAACAAATAATTAGAGTCCCTGAGAAAGTATCAAATGGAAAGCCAGGAGATTGAAATTCATTGGAAAGTATGGGCAGCGGAAGCTGTCAGTGTGACGTCGGCACCAGAACTAGAACAGAGGGCTGAGGCTGAGGACCAACCAATTTGAAAAGACAATCCCAATAGCAATAAAAACTACTTGCAAATTAATATAAGAAAGAAAAAAGATCCCCATAAAGAGAATTACAGCAATTTGAAAAGGAAAGATTGAGGAGAACATCAGAAAATACCAAGACATCCATTTGCCTGGATAGACAGAACCAATATTGGCAAAATGGCCATACTTCCAAACTAATGGGTACAGATTTAATGCAATTCTGATCAAAAGAGCAACAGAATTTCTCACAAAACTAGATTTAAAAATCCTAAACTTCATACGGAACAAGAAGAAACCCAGAGCAGCAAAAGAAATTCTGCACAAGAGCAAAGGTGTTAGCACTATAATCTCAGATTTCAAGTTATATTATAAAGCTATAGTGATGAAAACAGCATGGGGCTGGAACAAGAAAAGACATGGGGGTGACGGACACAGAACAGAAGGTGCAGAAACAATTGTAGGTAGAGTCAGCTGCCTGGTCCAGGTCAAAGGGGCCAAAAACATACACTGCCTGGAAAGTAGCCTTTTTAACAGCTGGTGCAGGGAAACTGGATTTCCACATGCAAAAGATTGAATCTAGACCCCCATCTCTCATCATGTACTAAACTAAAATAAAAATGGATTGTGGATATAAATATTAAGATCAAGACAGTCATTCTTCTGTAAGATAAAACAGAAAAAACTTTTGAAGGCTTAGATCTAGGCAAGGTACAGAGCAGAGCATCAGTTGAACAAGAAGGTTCAGAAACACAGGATCATGTCAAGTTAAGTCTCTCTTCCAAAAGAGTCAGGTCTCTTCCAAAAATGAAACAAGTAGCAGAATAAAGGGACAACCTATAGAATAGGAAAAACAGTTTTGCCAACTATTCTTCAGACAAAGGACTGATATCTAGAATAACTCAAAACTCAAAACATAATACAAAAATTTCAAAGTATAATAGACCAGACCAAAAATCAAAGACTTAATTTTTAAAATGGCAACTGAAATTAATAGGTACTTTTCAAAACAAAAGTACAAATCACTAATAAACACATGAAAAAAGGTTCAACCTCCTGGCCATGGCCATTAGCGAAATGCAAATTGGAACACTGAGATTCCAACTCTCTTCAGCAAGAATGGCCATCAGCAAGGAATCAAATCATAACAAATGCTGGGGAGGGTGAAGTGAAAGAAGAACTTTTCTACCAAATTGTTTGTGGAAAGAGACACTAGTAGGATCACTGCGGAAATCAGTACGGAGATTCCTCAAAAGACTAACTCTAGGAACTCCACTGTGCCCAAATGTTCTACTTCTAGATATCTTCTTGAAATAAGTAAAGGCATTATGTTACCATGATAATAATACACATGTTCAAGAAATCACAATTCATAACAGCTAAATCTTGCAAGTGGTATAAATGTCCATCAATGAAGGAACAGAAAAGAACATTAGTAATACATACTAATATACAATGGAGTACTACTCTGTCAAAAAGATAAACTTGATATAAAATGGACATTCATCTGTATACCCTTTTTTTTTTTTTTGGTAAGTTCCGTTATTTGACTATTATAGGTGTGTAAGGGTGTTTCGGATAGATATATAGTTACATTCTCTTAATGAATGCAATGGTTTGTTCCAATGGTGTTTTTAAATAGGACCTCAAGTCCACACCTTGTACAGCAATTAA
>NDGN011486841.1:0-17531 GCA_002564285.1 Tympanoctomys barrerae
ATTCTGGGAGTAAATCAGAATTAATCATAGTACTATCTCTGTTTTAAGTACCCTAATACCGCACTAGGCCCCAGGAGCACACACATAAATAAGTATAATTCTAGTTCAATTCAAACTGCAGTAACTTGCAGTGGTGCAAACGTATTGCTTTGGTATAAATTGGAGACATCAGCCACCTCGGGGAATTCTGGTCTTTTGAAATTGATGCTTGAAGAAAAGCACCCTTCAGAGTTGTGAAGAGGAAGGTCACTTAAGGAGTCTAACAGAGACCTTACAGGGAATGAAAACATTTTATGCGTGAGGAACTGAGTGGTTGCTAGGTTAGTGAAGAGGGAAAACAGGTCAGGCTGACTAGAGAGATTCTGAGCACAGTCCACAATTTGAATTCTCTCCTACAAGTATGGAGGAATCTCCAGAAAGTTTTAAAGAGATGTGATCAGGATTATGCTTCAGTAATATTCTTCAAAAAATAGGTGATATTCTAGAAGTTGAGGGACCAGTAAACAGTCATTATATAGTTCATGCCTGAGATGACAAGAATCTCAGTTACAATATTAGTAGAGAAAGGAGGGAACATGTGAGTTGTTAAGCAAATATTATTCATAGGGCTTGGTGACCAGTTGAATGTAGGATGAGTGGGAGAAGAAATACTAAGGATGATGATTGTGGGTTTTCTATATGTGTGGCACCTGGATAGCTATTGGTACAGAGCGATAGAGGAGAAGAAGTCAAAGTGAAGAGGATGATGAATGTACCATGATGTTTGGACTTGGTATGTTTGAGGGGCCTGTTACACACAGATGAAATTCACCCATTATTTTTGTGTGTCTTCATTTTAGGAGAAGTGGAGAGGTATAGATGAAGTGAGGAAAGGATCACAGAGAAAGAAGACCTGGGCAATCCCAGCGTTTCAGATGTAGGGAGAGGATAAAGAGCCCATGGAGAAAGTTTGCAGGATGTGGCCAGCAGGCCCAAGAGCTGTTCTGTATTGCAAACAAAGCACTTACCTTCTCTGCTTTTCTTTTCTTTAGGAAGAGCTTCGATGTCCGACATCCCTGTCCATTGTCAAAGACAGAAACCTCACCGAGAATCAGGAGGAAGAAGACAGTGTCTTTGATCCCCCGATAGAGCTCTCTTCTGACGAGGAATATTATGTTGAAGAAAGCAGATCTGCCAGGTTTAGAAAGTCAGGCAAGGAGCGCATCGATCACATCAAAAAGGCATTTTCCAAAGAAAACATGCAGAAGACAAGGCAGAATTTTGACAAGAAAGTGAACAGAATTAGAACAAGAATAGTGACGCCTGAGAGGAGAGAGAGGTTGAGGCAGTCAGGAGAGAGGCTGCGGCAGTCAGGAGAGAGGCTGCGGCAGTCAGGGGAAAGACTGAAGAAATCTATTTCTAGTGCCGCTCCCTCAAAGGAAGCTTTTAAGATGAGCAGCCTTAGGAAGGCCAAAGACCGAACTGTGGCTGAAGGTCAGGAAGCAGGCAGGGAGATGGGTGTGGACATGGTTGCCCGGAGCCCATCTCTAGTTCCCATCCCTGAGCTCCATACTGATGAGCTCAGTGAAACAGAGCAGGAGGAAGCCAGGGCAGGGTATGTGGCCCATGAAGGAGGGGAGATCTCAACCCCTGAGCCTTTAAAGGTTACTTTTAAACCTCAGGTGAGAGTAGAGGATGATGAATCGCTTTTGTTAGATTTAAAGCAGTCCTCATAAGGAGAAATTAAAAAGGCTCAAATCATGGAGTTTTAGTTTGTGTGGTATAATTATCTACATTTATTTGTATGCTGTGTAGGAAAGTTAGTGATATGAGTGTAACATTTCTTACATTTAAAATTTTGACTACCATATAAATATTATATACATTTCCTTGGGAATTCTTTTTATTTTTTGTGGGCATATGATAGTAGGTAGCAGCCTTTTCCCTCTCCTGTCATCTATCTTTGTGGCAGCATGTAGTTCTAGCATGATAACTTTATTAATAGTGAGACACTCCCAAGTCAGCTGCTTATCCTTACCCATAGCAGCGTGGTGGCTTTGCCTCTTCTGCTCTCCTGAGGGGCAATGTCACATGGTCTGGGAGAGCAGGCAAACCTTTAGAGAAAGGAACCACTCTGGACTCTCATCCACATCTTCTGAGTAATCCCTGAGCACCAGGCAGTGAGGGCCTAGGTTGGACAAAAATTAAAATCAGTCCTCTTAAATATTTTCTTAGAAGCAAGTATATAAAATAATGTTTGAATGATAAACTTTTCATCAAAGACTACAAACAGTGGGGCCGGTGAGAGCTCAGTGGTCTAAAGCGCCTGCTTAAGCAAGTGCACAGGGACTGTGGTTCCATTCCCAGTACCACATGCCACACCAGCCCTACCCCAGGATGGGCTGAGGCAGCCACAACAAAAATAAATAAAGATTACAACCATACTTTAGGTTTTGCATGTCTCTTCAAATGTTTCTTGGAAAATACTCCCCCCCCACCCCCTGTATTTTAAGGAAGAGTCTACATGGTGTTCAGGGTTTCACTACTAGATTGGTCTCATAGTGATTTTCCTGTTTACAGCCTCCCAAGTGCTGGGATTACAGGCACGCACCATCATTGCTGTCTCAGCATCCCCCAGGGGCAGGGCCAGCACAGCAAGCCCAGGGATTGAAACCTTACCCCTATGCCTGCTTGCAGGCACTTTAGTCCGCTGAGCTATTCGGCTGGCCTTGGAAAGTACTTTTCTAATTTTCTTTTGCTTTTAGATTTGTGGTGGACTATAGTAGCAACTTTTGCAGTGTGAGGCATAAGACTGGTTCTGTTATCAATTACCTTGCTTTCTTCCCCCCCCCCTTTTTTCTTTTTCTTTTTTTGGTGGAACCAGGGATTGAACTCAGGTGCTTGCACTTGCCAGGCAAGCGCTTATTCTACTGAGCTATCGCCCCGGCCCACTTTTCTTTTTCTTTTATAAGGGATTGGACACAAGTCCTTCACATTGAGTTTCATACATTCTTCATACATACACCCCTCCCTTTAATTATTTTGAGACAGGGTTTTGCTCTGTAGTTCAGGCTAGTCTTCAATTTATCTGTAGCCCAAGCTAGCCTTGAACTTGTAGCAATCCTGTGTTAGCCTTCTGAGTGCTGAGATTACAAATAGGCATGTACCAGCATGCTTGGCCTTTCAGTCCTTTTTGAGATAGTCTGTTCCTTGCTAAGTTACCAGTAGCTGGGATTACAAGATTGTGCCACTATGTGTGGCTGTCAGGTGGCCTTTGTAAAGCCTTTTGTGTTGCTGTGAGTTTGGAAATGACCTCCAGTATTTCTCTTTTCCAGAGTGAAGCCTTCATGGCCCAGCTGTACAATACAGTGTTTATAGATGTTCATCATAACTGCTTTGAGTCAGATTGCTCTTAGCTGTTAACTTTTAGAGAGGAAGTAGATTAATTCCAAAGAAAGAAATGGTCATACAAGGTTTATGCTTCTAGTACATTTAAATCTTTTTTGTTTGTTTGTTTAACAATGGGAGAAATGATGGAACTGTTGAATTTGATCATAACCGACTATTGCATTTTTCAGACTTTCAAATCAGTTTTGGGCCATCCTATAGTAACTAAAAATGAATACATACCTAAATACACAGGCACACATAAGGTATTTAACTTGGTTATCCAGATGTTTGAGTTTAGGAGTTTGGTTCAGTATTACTTTCTCTTCACTCTGCCCAAATACATAAAATTGTAAATTGAAAACTAAAATGTATACCATATTGAAAAAATAATTATAAAAAAATTATTTCACAGTTTAGGAAGAGCTTGGATGCCTAATCACACATATTTCCTTAAGAACCATAATAAATTTGAATTTATTACAAATGTTAATGCCCTAGTTGTAAATCTTTTTATTAATGCAAACAGCCATATGCAAATGAAGTCTGGTACTATGACTGCTTACAGTAGCTATGTTCCAGATTAGAAAATAAAGAACAATAACATTTGGGTTAATTGTTCTGGCACACATGACTGTGAAGAATTTTTGCTTATTGACCCATTTAATAAGCAGACTTGATATTTTATGGGACATTTTCCATATAGGTATATTTGAATTTTGATGAAAAAAGTTGTAATCTGGTCAACTCTTCATTGTGATAGCTTTTCTACAAACCCAGAAGACTGAAATGGTTGCATGTCTCTAGAAGTTCATTGTAATCCTGTACTGCTTTTTTGTTGCTAAGATTTTCCATCTGTGTCACTTCTATCTCTTGACATTTCTTCCCATATAGGGCATCTCTAAATTCCACATTCAGAATCTCTTTTGCTTTTTTTCCTTGGTGTAAAGAAAGTGGCTGCAAATTCACACATCCCACTTAACATAAAGATAATTCTAGTCAGCATTCTTTATTTTAAAAGTTTTAGACAACATTGAGCAGATTACGTGCTCATCTGTGTTTTGGAAATTATGCACACCAGACTTTAGACATTTATTCACATGAAACTAGTAGCAGGATGTATTCCTGTGCCCACTGTGAGCACAGCAGCCAGCACCCACAGACACCAAGTGCGTGGTGCCCACTCTGAAGCTCTCCACAGAGTAGACAGTACAAGTCTGTCTCCTGCATGCTTTGTCCAGGTTGCTTTCCTCTCTAAGTTGATAGTAGCCTGTTCCTGGCTCCCAGGTTACAGATACAGGGCAACTATGTAACAGTGAGAAAGGCATGTGTGTTCAGCTTGCTCTGTCTGCGTGTACCTCCCCATGAGTAAATGTGCATAAATGAAAAGTAGAAACCATTTCTATTTCAGTTTTTGTTACCCATGTATAAGTGTGTTGAGTTTAAAAGTTGTGATTCTATCAGCTAAAAAAGCACGGGTCATGTTATATGGAGCCTTCCATTGTGCAGTTCTGTTATGAAATCACTGGACTTTTTTTCTTCTAAAACAGGATTTCTGAAACTTCTCTTATTGAACCTTAAGAAAATTTGCAGATAACACCCTCCAGATAAGGGGAAACCATCATGTTTTCATCCTCAATTCTTGAGTTTGGGCTATGCTTGTCTGTAGTGAATGAAAAATGTAAAAACTTCATGTTCTGTATTTTGTGTCATCCTTGTGACCATCTCTGAGTTATGCCATTTATGAATATAGCCACCCTTCCTGGGTCTGAAATTGTCAGTCTATTTCATAAGTAGTGGATAGGACTTCTGGGGTAACTACTGCTTCACAGTGAGTCTCCTAGGACAGAAAAAGGTGCAGAATATTCTTGGGTTTTGAATACACTTCGGACATCTTCCTAAAATCAGTTGTGTTGCCAGCAAGCCTTCCACCCATGATGCGTTTGCTTATGCTGTATGTCTGCTGGGATGAATGCCTTTCCTATTCATCCTGGGAGATGGCTTTTCCTGTTTTTAGCTTCCTACTTATCTCCTAGGACGGACATAATTAATCACCTCCTGTATTCTGTATGTATAGCATATCTATGTGCCAGATTCTGTACAATGCACTGACAACTCAAAGATGAACAAAAAATTCCCCTTGTACCCTTTATCTCATGCTTGCGTATCTGGGAGAGTCAAGCCAAAATTCAGCAGAGTAGCTAGTGCTATATATAAGATGATGGATGTAGAATTGAAAGCTGTTTATGTAACATTTTGATTATACATCTGTCCAAGCATGTGCAGTGCATTATAGTTTATTTATGTAACTGTTCTAAATATGCTGATTTTTAAAAAAATCTTTTATTGATTTACTTATTTGGTACAGCATCTTGCTATGCAGCTCAGACTCTTGGTGATTCTCGTGTCTCAGCCTCCCCAACGCTGGGATTACAGGTGTGCGCCCTCATGCCTGGTTTCAATGGCTGGCACGGTGCTCTGGGGCCAACATGGAATGTGGCACTGGAAGTTGAACCTGGGTCTTTGCGCTTGCTACACAGATGCTTAGACTGCTGAGCTATCTTTCTAGTCCTAGACTCTGCTTCTTAAGGGCAGGAACTGTGTTTTACTTATCTTTGAGTCACCAATATTTGGACACTTCTGGTACTGGCTGCCTGTTACCCATCCAAAGATGAGAGATGTGGTCCCTGTGCTAAAGGACTCTTCCCCTTGTGGTGGAGATGATGTTCACTCAGACTCAAAGGGTAATGGGGGTGGGAGAGGAAGGGCATTAATAATCTAGGGGAAAACTTTCCATGAAAACTAGGCAAAATATTTAGTGACATTTGAAGGCCAACTACCAGTCAGATAACATGGAGTCCAACGCAACTTAGACTATATGGTTTTGTTTTACATTAAAGGCTATAGAATGCCAAGGGATGAATTTTAAGCTGAGGAGTGCTATGAGGAATGTTTCAGAAAGGGTACTTTACTAACAGACCAGTTAACACCATACTGGCCAGAGAGGATTACCTGAAGTAAAACACTAATTTGAGCTGTGGAAGGGATAAACATGGTTATGGGTTGTGATGGGGAGGCCAGAATTGCCAGGCTTTTGACATAGGCAGATTGCTGTGCCCATTGCTGAAACAGAAAACATAGGATTCTCTACGTCTTCTGACTGCCTTGTTTATCACCTCTTGGTGAGGCCTGCGGAAGGAACACAAGGGACCTGTGCCCATGCCTTGCAGCTACCATGCTGGGGCTCTGTACATTCCGGTCATGGTAACTCCCACCAGTGCTTACAGAAAGGCCTGCTTCAAGGAGCTCTCTTCCAGGCTTTCGCTCTCTCCCTGCCCCACCAGGACTGCAAAGTCCTTGAAAAGCAGAGCTGCTTTGCAGGTCAAAGGCCATTGGGAGCTTCTGTCCCTTCTGTCTTCCAGCAAGGCCAGAGTTCTCTTTGCTCATTGTGTGGTCCAAAGAAAAGCTACATCTAATTCTTGAAATGGTTTGTTGTTTCTCATCTCACTTATTGTTTGGCATCTGAGGAATTCAGCCAAACAAAATCTGTATTTTGTTTTAGTTAACACAATAAAAGCTGACGTAACTTGCTCCTGTGCCAAGGCCAGTTGCCTAGATGCATGTGGCTATTCAAATCAGCTGTGGAGAGCTGCCAGCTCATCTTGGGCCGAGCTTGGTGATCCTCATAGTTTGTCATATTGAATATAATTAGTGGCATCAGAATACATGATGGTCTCAAGATGGATTTGATGCAGTTTAGTCTTCAACATTATGATGATGGAGACTTCACACAGATTGACAGCAAGTGGAGACTGAGATGTTTTATTACCGGCAGGTGTCCAGTAGACCCCAAATGTATGCTATCAGGTAAATTATGATGATGAAGATGCTTAGGCCCAAAAGAGGACATAGGTCTTCCTGTCTCTCTGGAGACCTGCATTCCTTGGTGTGGCGGGTGCCAGACATTCCATGTCATCAACAATGAGGCCCACATCCCTGCCTCACATGCTTAGCCCGCAAGGGGCAGTGGGAATGGAGGTCTTCATGGCCTTCAACTCAAGTGGGCAGTAACAAAGAGGAGTTGGAGAGACCAGGGTCCCTGAGCCAGAAAATTCACCACACTTGAGTGTAGGGTCTAATATAAAGTCATGCTTTGTGTTTTCATGGCCTAATTTGAGAGCCCAGTGAACTAGAGTGTTGCTACTTCTGAGGCCTGTTTTGGACATACTGAGTTCAAGTTCTAAAAAATATTGCACTGGGGATCAAACCCAAGCCTTTGTACTGAGCTACAAAGCCAGTGCTTTTTATTTTTCATTTTTTATTTTGAGACATTGTCTCAATCCCTAAGTCACGCAGGTTGGGCTTGAATTCAAGACACTACTGTCTCAGCCTCCTAGAATCTGAGACTAGGTGTGCCATCATGATCGGCTCTGGAAAATGTTATAATTGCATAACTTCTGGTTTTGGCTCTTCTTCTGAACAGTTATTCTTGGGCTATACTTTCACGAATAATTTTCTCCTGATTAGTCTGTGATATCAGTACTTTGAAAAGGACTGGTTCTATGCAACACTGGTTTCCAAGCCCCTATTTAATTGACTTCAAGAGGAACATGACATACTGTTCAAAGCAGGAATTTCGAACTGCAGTGAGCCTCAGTCTATAGAATCTGGTTAAATTTCTTGCTATGAGTCCAAACAGGTATTCTTTCTGGCAGAATTTGCTTCCTGCATACTATTGTAAGGCATTTAAGACATGCTATTAATTTCATTGGCTAATATTCAAATTTATCTAGATTTCTTAGATCTTTTACCTGAACAAACTTTAAATTTTCAGACCATGGTTATGTAGCCATGTTGTTTTAGGGTAAAATTTATTGAAACGAGTGTATCATTTTAATTGTGATAGCACCTTTCACATGGCCACATTTATTGGGAGTATTTTCATAAGGAGGAAAAATAAATTAATAGAATTATGCATGGTATATGATTAGTTCTAGTTCAAAGCAAAAGAGATTTCAAAGAAACACTGATATGGTTGTCAACTGTCAAAATACAGGATTAAATTTTCTTTTAAGAGGACAGAAAATACTCATACCCAAAATTATAAATTCATGAGAATGTATCAACATACTCTCCTTGAAATTCATACATCTTTCTCATGTAAGAAGAAATCAGCATTTCAGGCAAATTTTTTGCTGGATAGTAAAATCACCTGAGATTTACTAGTTATTCTTCCATACGTAAAAAACGTCACCTTTCATTAGTAATCTGCTGAAGCAGCTCTCCCTCATCCTATTGAGGTTGATGGCCCCTGGGGGGTAGAACGACTGAAATTGATTAGGATTCAAAGATGCCTGTGATTTATTATTGATTTGATGGGAACCCAGCCATATGTATTTGGTGGATTCTTTTTCTGTGTTCAAATTTTTGTGTAGAAAGTGATTATGATGATGGTGATTTTTTTTTTTTTGAGNGTAGAAATGGAGAGGGATGGATCTAGCATAAACTCAATTTGTGAGTCTTTTAGGCAAACAGCACTACCACTCATGCAACTGTAAATAGGGTCAAAGCCGGACCATGAAATAAAGCATGCTGAGGTATGTGGGGTAATGGGTTTCAAATGCTAAAGAGAATCCAATGCTCCTGTTCTATGGGCTTCTTTCAAGGGAGGTTTTGTAGGCAGAGTACTGAATGAAATGCCCAGAGATGAATGCATGCAGCCTATTTCTTTTTCCAGTTTTTGGCATTGGGTAGCTATGATATTCACGTGTGTGTGCACACGCGCGTGCCCATGTGCCTGTGCACGTGTGTACATGCATGTGTGTTCCTGAGCTTTTGCACTAAGCCACAACTCCCAATTTATTTAAAAATTTTTAAATAAAAATTTAAAATTTTTTTATTTTGGACAGAGTCGTCGTACTCAGTTGATAGGTTGTCCAGGCTAGGCTCAAACTTGCTTGCAATCCTGCCTCTGCTTCCCCAGAGAGCTGGGATTACAGGCGTGTGCCACCACACAGAACTTTATTCTTTCTGTGTATTAGGAATGTAATATGTGGTTATTGACTGATAATAAATGTCTCTGAATTCTGGCCTCTGAATATCTATGAATTCAGGTAATTTTTTCGGGAGGGGGACGGTGCCAGTAAGGCTTGTGCTCTTTCAGGGTTTAGGAGTAAGGCAGTGAGCAGGGAACTAATCCAGAGAGACAATGAGTGAGTGTGACTTAGGTGATGATAATTGTTGGGAAGAAAAATAAGTCTGGGTAAGCGGGTTGAGTTACAGGTGGCCCACTGCTCTTAGAAAAGGTGTCTGGAGCCCCTCTGATAAGATGGGCGCAGTGTTTTGAATTTAATGAGTCAGCCGTGCAGGTAGAGGATTTCTGCAGTTTAGGGTATGTTCAGGACTCTGGCTGAAAATGGAGGAGCAGGGGTGCAATGTTATGGGGCTGTAATAAGGATGTAGGTTTTTATTCCAAATGAGAAGGATATTGGGAAGGATGATACGCTGATTTATTGCTTTTGTGCTTGTTGAAAATCAAATCACATTTTCATTCAGAAAGCACCTGAAGTTCTTATTATAGTTTACTCTGTAAAGGAATTTCCCAGACTCCAAGCGTTTTCCATTAGGGAGTCTGGGTTCAGTTAGCAAAGCAAGCCACCTAACACTACCTTGCTTCCCTTCCGAGTCTAGGAAACCCCACTGCAGCTCAAGCCTGACATCTAGTGGCTATTTTCATAAACGTTTATACTGTGTATAGTTTTGGTATGTACTGGCCCCTGATTAGGTTCTTACTCAGTGCACATTTTAGCATAGAAAATCACACAAGTGATCACAGATTTATTAGGTGATTACAGTGGATTTGCCTTATTCCAGTATGCCTGTATTTAGGTGTTTTACTTTCTTTAGCACATACTTGTTACTGCTGGTAGGCTCAGCTGCCAAAAGGAATGGACATCAAAATGATGGGCTGAAAAGATAGGGAAGAGGAAGTTAGCATTGGTTCAGATCACCTAGGGGGCAGTGCCATGGTTCTAGGGCCCTGTGATTTGGGGTGTGTGTGTGTGTGTGTGTGTGTGTGTGTGCGTGCGTGCGTGCACATGTGTTTGCATGTACACACGTGCTGAATTTGGGCTCAGGTGATGTTGGCACAGATGTATGAAGGGAAGCTGCCTGAGGAACAAGCCGGGTTCGAGGACATTCTGGGCAATGGGCAATAATGCCACTTAAAGTTTGGTGTTTCCCAAAGCTTAGATGGAGTATTTCTGTGCAGACATCAAGAACTTTAATTTTAAATTGAACATCTGGCTTCGTGTATGTCTTTACTACTATGAGAACTTGGATAAGTCATACCTTCTGGATCATTATCTACTTTGTGGAGATCATTTGTTAAGTAAAAAACACAAGCTAGCATTTAGTAAGCAGTCAGTAACTCATTAGGTGTTGTGTTTAGAGGAGAATCAGCCTTTAAAGCTAAGCCATCCATTGTAATAATAACTGCATTAATGTTTTTCATTTTTGCTTTTGGCATTTATAGTAATGGCAGAACTTAACTTTAAACCATTTTCTATACGTGATCCTTCTGATCTGAATTGATTTGGGATAATTGAATATTTTGCTTAACTAACACACATCAATATATTCTATAGAAATTAAGACCACTCAGTGGCTTTCATTACTTTCAGAGGAAAATAACCTAGATATTGGTGCTGCAGGATCTGGCTCCTGTCTGAGTCCTTGTCTTCCTCTCTTAGTACTCTTCTCTTTGGTTTCTCCATTCCAGACCCGCTGGCCTTTCAGGTCCTCCAGAGATCTGTCCCATCTGTCTTAGACCTTCGCATGTCTACACCCTTCTAATTCCCATTCACCGAGCACCCAAGGGCACACTAATTAACTCGTGTCCATCTTTCAGATTCCAGTTAAAATATTTCTTCAGGAAGCTTTTCCAACCCTTCCTGGGCTCTGGCTGGCAAGTCTCCCCTTTTGTAGGAGCTCAGGACCACATCATGGTTTGAAGTTCATGTGTGGGGGATTGTTCTCTTCCTACTTAGACTGAAAGCAGCTCGAGAGCTGGGCTGTGCCTGGCCCATGTCTCTGTTTATGGCACAGTGTCTTACATGATTTTCACAGTAAAGAAAGTAGCCTGAAAATAGAGAGCTCCTATTTGAAAATTAAAATGTAGAAATGGGCCAAAAACAGTGACTTAGTATAAGGGCTCTCGAGGGTGGTGGTGTGGTGCGATGCCCTCCCTGGCTCCCTCTTTAATGCTACATCCATCTATCCAGATGCTGAATGTTTTGGTGGATGATGGCTCTGTTAATTGCTTCTCCAAGTAATTCCGTCAGCAGAGAACCACCTCACTGAAAGTCATGGTTCTCCTGAAAGCAAGGCACATTGCCTGACTGGTTGAGGGATACATATCTCAACTGTAGCTTCAACATGGAAGATCTCTGCAGGCCAGCCAGGTCCAGGGCTTGCCATCTATACAGGAGGCAGCCTGGGTCACTATCCAGTGGCACCAGCTATTCCGCTGTCACACTTGGTATTACTCATTCCTCAGATGCTGTTCCTGAGAACAGCCCTCAATAAACCACCCGCATAGGGTGCTGAGTCTGCTTCCTTAGGGAACCCACTCACAGTTGGGCATGGTGGACAATGAGTCTAAGGTGGCTCTTAGATTTCTGGTGTGAGACAGCAGAAGATGCCATTCACAGGAATTGTGAATGCAGGAGAAAGGCAAGGTATGGATGTTTACATAAGGGTACTGGGAGATAAGTATGCTTGAGATACCTGTGGGACAGCCAAGAGTCTGAAGCTTGGAGGAAAGATCTGTGCTAGAAGCACAGATTTGGAAGTCATGAGTGCACTAAAACAGTGACACAAATGAGAACCAATGGGAAGAGCAAGGAAGATGTCTTAGTTACTTTTCTCATTGCTGAGACAAAATACCAGCATCTACAAGTTAAGGGAGGAAGAATTTATTTAGCTCACAGTTCGTACAGGTTTCAGCCATAACTGGCTGGCACATGGCAGAGGGGCAACAGTTCATGGTAGTAGAAGGCAGCAAAAGCAACAGAAGAGGGCAAGATGAGCTTCTTTCTGTCCCCTACATTGTACCCAGCCTACCAGGAGGTGGAAGGGCAATCCAATCAGTGAACTAACCCAGCAATCACCGAGCCTTAATCCCAGAATTGCAATGCGAGTCAGTCACACCCTCTATATTGAGCCACCTCTGAAGAAACTATGACCACAGGAGGCTTTCAGGGGACATCTAGACACAAACCATAACAGAAGACATGGCAGGTAAAAGGGTGATGAGAGGTAGTAAAACCAGGAGTATTAAGGACACCAGCGGGCACAGCAGAGAGTGACAGTGGGTTATAAATTAGCAGATGTGTCAGGATCTATAAAGAATGCAGGACAGATAAGTTCTCCTTATCATTGCAGACATTGTTGGGAACAGTTTTCATGTAGCAGGTAGAAACAGCTAGATTCCTGTGATTTGTGTTGGTGGGTATAAGGGGCGAAAAAGAGGCAAATGTGGTAAAGTCACAATTTTCCTGAGAGGAGACAAAGAGGACAGACAAGGAAAGGTATATGGACAGGGTGGCGCATACAAAATGCAAGTATATTTATAAATGATTGAGGAGCTGGGCTGAAGAAAAATCATTTCGGAAAGAATAAAGTGAGGCCCGCTAGTGTGGCAACTAGTAGAGAAATGGAAGATGATTGAGCACACAAGATTAATTTTTAAAAGGAAGAGCCAAATAGTTTCTGGCACCTGACATAAACAGAATAGCTGTAATTTATTATGCTCTTTAAGGCCTTAGGAACTTTTAACTCAGAGCACTACCCCACCCTTGCAGAACGGGGGTGCAGCTGATAGAGCCGTCGGACCCCCGCCTGTCCGCACAAGCTCAGGCATTACCGAGAGCTCTTGCTTCTCATGCAGGGCGTAGTTCCCAGGACCTGCGGTTCCAGGAAACCACCCATCATGGTCTTGAAATCTGTCTGGGGCTCCTAGGGTGTGGCGCAAGTGCGCTGTGAAGCAACAGAACCGAGCGGACTCCACCGCGCAGGCGCAGGACTCTCAGGGACGTGTCTCCCGCGCCGGCTACTCCAGTGCACGGGGACTGCAGTGGCCCCAATTCAGTCGCTGGGCTCCAAGGAATTCGTGCTATTGAAAGTCTACCAATTTCCTAACCGTCTACCAATAGGAAATTTATTAGTGACGATATAGTTATGTTCCTATGATAAACTTTGCAGCTCCAGCCTAGTGAAGAAGTTTAAATTATTTCCTTGTTTTGTTTTTATGGTTGAAGTACAGATAATTCTCTGTAGGAACTGTGTTACTTGTGGTTGACAAAGCTTTGCAGTTTTTGTTCCGCTAAATTAAATTTAGGAAGAAGTCCTTAGAATGCCACAGCTAGAAGGCACGACCATTCCCCAAGTTTCCCAAGTGGAAATCAGCAATCCATTCTGTTCCCCAGTGGTCCTGTGATGCACCCTCCACCCCCACACCAAATGGAAGTTACTTACAGGCAGGTCTCCCACACCGTCGTTGCTTTCTTAGTTACTTCATCTCTGGGACACAATAACCGACATGCACAAATTCAGAGGTAAGAGGTTTAATTTGACTTAACAGTTCGTAGAAGCTTCAGTCCCCAGTTAGACTGTAAAGCAGGGCGGCCTGGCAGAGGAGGCTAGCTTAGGACCTGACTGCTGGAAGCTGAGAGCTCAAGGGAGAGGCCACGCCCCCAGGGCACATCTCCTCAGATCAGGCTTCCCCTCCCCACTTCACATTTAGCAATGAAATCGTCATGGACAAGTACCACCACCCAGTGATCCAGTCGCCTCTGCAAAGTCTCACCTGTAATCTCATGAAACTTTGGGGGAGGGAGGAGAATCTGAATATAAATCATAACAATAACCTTGGCAGAGGTTCGGCACAACAGTCCTCCAAAATCCTCACCCGCTTTCCTTCATATGTTGAAAATTTTTGTGTCGTCTTCCGGGGCAGGAAGGTTCAAGAAGTTGTTAGTCAAGTTTTATTTTGCAAATCCACCAGGACAGTCTGTTTTTACTGGGCTATTTTGATTTGCTGCTGCAGTATCATAGAAGAGCTTGCTCAATTTTGTCTCAGAAGCCAAGGCTACCCCTACATTCAGATTAGTCTAAATCTTAGGTGCAGCAAATAGCAGAGATCAATTCTAGGCCATTCTTTCTTAGCATACTTCCTACTGGTGCCACTGAATACAGAGGGATGAATTCAAATGGGTCGACTCAGGGAAACTTCCTTTTCTATCTGAGGTGTATCCTATACCCTCAAATTCCTCCAGTTACTTTGAGACCCAAGAATAATCGAGATATTAAAAGTCCAGTCCAGTGTCATAACTATAATGCCTTTCTTGTCCAGTTGAAAGTTTCATTCACTGAAGCTGCTCAAAACAAACAAACAAAAAACCCTGTTATGGTTTGTGTCTAGATGTCCTCCCAAAAGCTTCTTGCAGTCATGGGGCCAGCTCCCAGATTCATAGTCCAAAGCTGGAATTATGGGTGTGAGTGCTACACCTGCCTTGGGGCAGGTACCTGCATACAATATAGGGAGGGAAACATGCCTCCTCTGGGCTTTTCCTCCCTTTTGCTCTTGCTGTTTTTTTTCTTTTTTCTGCTGCCATGAACAACTGCCCTTGGCCATGTGCCACTCTGCTTTGGAGCCAGCTGAGTATGGACTGAAACCTTCACTAACTGTGAGCTAAAGAAACCTTTTCTTTAATTTTGGGTGTTAGCTATTTTGTCCCAGCAATGAGAGAAAAGTGACCGAGGCAATCCCCATGCAGTTTATTTTAAAAAGCAGCAGTCACCTGCCCTACTCCTCCTTTCACTGCAGTTTGACACTGAAGGAGCTAATTTAATGCTTATTTGTTTTTATGATTAAGTAGTAAATTATAGTTGTTGAAAAATTTCTTCACATTCTGCCACCCAGTGGTGTTAATTTTGGAGAAATAAAGGACTACCCTTTCTTGAAGATGTGCCGTGGCACCCTCTTCCTCAACCTGGACCCTCCTCCCTGGTGATCTTGAGACAGTAGGTAAACTGAAGGTTTTTATGAAGCCACTGGAGGCTAGGTTTGCTGGCTTTGAACAAAAAAGCCTCTCATTTAAAAACTCATTAAAAATGAAGGTGATGGTTTATTGCAAGCCATGCTTCTTTTCTAGTAAATTTTGCGACCCAAAGCCCTGCCCTTGGAAAACTGACTGTGGCCGTATTTGCGTGGATTGGGTGTCACTTTGTACTTGGTGTTCTTATTAAGCTTGGCAAATCTGTCTCTCAAAGTAACCCTAAACCTGTGCCATCGGTATCCCAAGAACTGCCTCAGTACAGCTGTTCCTCCCTTGTCTTGGGCGTACGACAGCTCTCCCTCCTTGCTCTCTTAGAAACAGCTCTTCTTCAAACCCAGCAAGCACAGGAAGATAAGCCGAACTACTTGGTGTCCTTTGTGTAGTCCATGAGGAATTTGCTCATTTTATTTCTTCTACTACCTAGAGGTTACTGTCATTTCTGCCTCTTCCTCTTGGCTTCTTTAAGCATCTTTTAACTGATCCGTTTGTATCTACTCTTGCTATTTTTCTAGAAAACTGTCCATATAGAAGTGAATGTATTCCAGCTTAAAAATTTATGGCCTCACACCTTTAAATCCGCTCTGCATTGCCTGTTGAGCTGGATCTCTGAAATATTTTTCCTTGGCCAGCTGGCATGACGCTAACTGCTGTTAGTTGAGGGCACTGGCATTATGTTGGGAGAAGGACTTTTTGTCCTTGTTGGCGTGCATGGCTCTGCGCTATCACTTGCAGTGCTTTCTTCCTAAAGGCATCATGCTGGGTGTCAGGCTGCTGAGCCCAGCTGTTGTACGCCAAAGCCAAGTTATGTGGCATCCTCCAGGGGCAATTCACTAATAGTATTTCTGCTGAGATACCTCCTTTGAGTGGCTTTTTTTTTGTGGAACCGGGGATTGAACTCAGACCCTTGCGCTTGCTAGGGAAGCGCTTATTCCACTGAGCAATCTCCCCGGCCCCATTGAGTAGCTTTTCTTGATGCCCTAGGGTAAACAGTAAATTTGAGCCTCAAGATGTCTCTGGCGTCCGATGAGCTGTGGCTGTGCCACACACAGGATCTCAGATCTGAGAGCAGAAAAGCTCCTCCCAGGATGGTGGCCATTCCTTATATCTGTTCTGTCCCTCTGTAGTGTTCTTTCTTTTATTGTTTTCTTTATTTCTTTTGGGGTAGTTACAGGTTAATGTTATCCCCTAGTTAATGCAGGCTGATCAGGCCCACAATTTCTCAAATGAGTGGACTGCAAAGGCTTACATAGAAGAGATGAATAGAATGATTTCAGAGCTCTAGGAGGATCAAAAATCCTCTCACAGATTTTGAGATTCTCTGGTTTAAGACCAAGAACTTCTTTTAGGCATCCTGTTTTTATTATGTTATCAAACAAAAGAGGGAAATACTGAAGAAGATGCAGGAATCTGGGCAGGACTTGGGAATCCCTTAAAGGACCTCTCAAAGTAATACATTATGTTAATTTAGGAGAATTATGTCATCTCCCGGAAAGTCTTCACCTCAGGAGTGAGATATCTGCAGCAACAGTCTATCTAACTAATTGAGGCTGGAGCCACATGTTCTTAGTCATGGCTTGCCTTGTCCTTTTGCTGTAGGCAGCTATACTAGATAGAAATATTATAGGTAGTCAGGACTAGGCCTTCAAAGAGACAGTATGGAAGACAAGATGACTGCAACTTTGGGAGAGACAGACACTTCCACTGTGGTCCAGACATCAAGACAAAAGAGTAAACAAATGCAGCCACATACTTCCCTAGGCATGGGCATCAGAGATTGATACTCATTTTGTTGTTACCTTCTTGAGACAGGGTCTTGATATGCAGCTTAGGCTGGCCTTAAGCTTTGTAGCCCAAGCTGGTCTCAAACTTGCAACAATGCTCCTGCCTCAGCCTTCTGAATGCTGGGATTACAGGCCTGTGTGCCACTGTGCCCAGGTAGGGATTGATATTCTTTTAAAAAAATTTTTTTTCATATATATATATTTTTTTTTTTGAGTTTCACAATTGATTAATAGGACAGTTTCAATAAGTAATACATTGTACATT
>NDGN011486848.1:0-12764 GCA_002564285.1 Tympanoctomys barrerae
TATTTGAATATTATAGATGTGTTAACTCAGCAAAATATTCTAAAAGAGTCCAGTAGCCCATAAAGCCCAAGAACTTTGCCAAATGTAGGTGCCATGACCTTTAACTCATCAAACTCCAAAACCATAAGAAATAAATATCTGCTCTTTGCAATTAACCCAGCATTGGGTAAAATGTTCTAGTAAAAGAAAATGGACTAATATAACCATTAACCATCATGTGTTTTGCTTGACAGATACAATACACTTGATATTTTTCCCCTGTTGTTGTTAGTTTCCTTGATACCATTTAATGCATCTTTCTCAATGGCCATATTGCATTGAATATTAAATTTTTGCTAGGACTTCTTAGATTAACCCTGGCAAGAGTTTGTTTGCTTACTTAAAAATAATGGAATATATTTAAATATCTCACTTTTGCTTATTAACCAATATAAATATTTTCTTTGCTTCCATAAATCCTTCTCCCTGTAGAAAACAAATCTGAAGAGTTTTAAATATCACAACACACACTGTAATGAGATAAAAAATTCTCCTTTTTCTTAAAGTAATACTTTTCGAATTTAACTAAAATTATAGTCATAAAATGTAGTTAGTACATAGTTTCAATTGTGAATAATATTTGAAGAAGTAATTCTATTTCAAACCCCTAATATTTTCCTGGTAAGAAAAACATGATATTCTCTTGACATTTAAGTTTATGTGTTTGCTTTTTTCCCTATAAATACTGATTTGTTTAATGCTTTACAAGAGACAGTAAGGAACTAGTTTCACTTCAATAGCTATCCCATAAGGTACTGACCTGATAACTCTGTTACTGAAAGACACAGGTCTGGGCTATTAACAATTAACTAAGGTAAGCTGCATTTGTGACATGTGATAAGAATGACCTTGTTTAATAATACAGTTCACAGATGAGCAGTACAGTTCAAGTGGCTGCAGGTCTTAAATACATTCTGAATAAAACTTAATACACACATGAATACCAACATGACAGAATTGACCAGCATCATTCTAATATTTACAGGAAATTTTATTATTCTCTGGCAGGATCAGTCATAAGGAAGTTTACGTTGCATGCTTGGATTCCATAAAATGATATCATCCAACTCATTTCCTTACATAGACAAAAATAAGTCTTTGTAATTTCAGGAACACTCATAAATTTAAATCACATATGAAATAGTCTTCAAAAGATTTTATATTTCAAGAACCAATGCTTTATTTTGCATTCCACAGTAACTGATCAGCTAAGTGTTTTCAGTCATCCTCACTGTCTTTTCATGCTGTCCCTAACATACAGTGTAAAAACTATAAATATTATACAATATTTGCTTGATATGCACCATATTGCCCAAAGCTGTCTTTCTTGTCTTTTCCTTTTCTTACTAGCCTGGCTTAGGTAATCATTCAGATTTTGATCACTGAGATATTTGGACAAATAATAAAGACTTTTTCTTGTAGAATATGTAAAATGGAAAAGGAAAGCATTTTCAATTTGAGAAATAAAAAATACAAGTACATAGTCTTCCACTGAAACATGGGCAAACATACCAAAACCCTAACTCAATATGATTTAGCTAAGCACCTGCAGCTCTATGTATTGTACTTATTAAGAATTTGAGTTGCCCAAAAGAATATATGCAAATCTGGGCAGTATAATGCATGTCTTTAATCCCAGCACTTGTGGGAGTTGAGGCAGGAGGATTGCTGTGAATTCCAGGCTAGCCTAGTTTAAAGTGAGTTCAAGGTAAGAATCTGTCTCAAAAAGATAAATAGATGATAAGAGAGGGAGAGAGAGAGAGAGAGAGAGACAGAGACAGAGACCGAGACAGAGAGACGGAGACAGAGAAGCAATTCAGCTTTCTCTATTAGAAGACTGTATGAACCTCTACTGGGTGCCTTTTTATCTCCTTGTGGGGACTATAAAAAGCTCAAGAGACACTCCTGGTAGAAATATATTTTGATTGAATTGTTCTTCATATTTACAAGGACATTAGCACTTCACAAACATAGTTTAGAGAATGATAAACTATAGATCTACGTTTGAGATTAATTAGTATTTATGCAGCAATTAAGTCCTTGAGATTATAAGAGATTGCGAGTGGACAAAGACAGTTAAGAATGGAAATTTGGATAAAATGTCACAAGACCCAGGACAGACAAAGTATTATATTTAGATTATTATGCATCCCATAGATTCTTACAATTTTTAAATTATAAGTAACAATAAAAGTCATATAGTTCAACTACCTCACTTCTTAGCTAAACAATTAAGAACTAAAGAATTAAGATGATTTATTTAAAGTTATACAACTTATTTTCAAGTTTCTCATCAAAATCAAGAGAGACAATACATTCTCCTAAGGAAACTTGCACTGAAAAAAGCAGTAATTTCTGATAATGAGACGCTAAAGAACTTTTAAAATAACTTTTTAAATATAGATGATGAAGCAAATTCGTTAAGGTCCCTTCTTTCCTTCATTAATGGGGCTGGAATTTTTAGATGACAAGGCAGACTAAATCCTTGCTGGAAGCAACCACACAAACAAGCTCAAAACTATGAAAATGAAACAAAGGAACTCTTGGTGGTTTGAAGTTGTGTGAACCCTTCTGTTGTTAAATCTGGGAATGTTTGAGAAGAGAACAGAGCAATTCAGTTTTATTTTCCTTGACTCCATAGCAATTCTGGTCACCTTAGATGGCAGGAAGGTTTTGGTTTTTTAAAATAAACAAGTCTGTACTTAGACATAAAACAATTTGAAATAGTATAAGCCCACTAACAGCAGCATTTCACTCTCATTTCTATATTTATATAGTGCAATCTGAGTGTAAGAAACTGTTAGCAATCTCACTTCTTGTATTCAGTGTTAACAGTGTTTGCTCATATAAAACAGGCCGCTCCAGCTCTAATTGCTTCACAACTGTACCTTTGGTCAGTTCTAATTTTCTAACTAATTAAATGTAAATATTATTTCAAATTATAAGGCAATAAGATTAGGTGTCATGTTCTCTCCTTCTCTACAACTTTATTTCCTTGAGCAGGTGCCATAAATTGCCATTCAATATAAATGCCTATAAAATGAGAAGAATCATAATATTTCCCTCATGGTCTTATCAAAAGGCCTAAATGACATAATATGTGTGAATATTTTTGTAAACAATGAAAGTATACTTAAACATTATGGATTATTTTTATTATGCTAGCATGGATTATTACTNNNTGTTACTATTTGCAAGACATTTCTCTAATATTGTAATTGGTATTAAAAAGAAATAGAACATTATAAAACAACAGAATAGTTTTTATCACACAATAATTCTTCCAAAAATATTTGACAAATTGAGATCAATATAGTACAAATGAAATGCAGTGGAATAGAAGTACAGACTAAATGGTGGGGAGAGTCTTTTGAAGTTAATGTAAGAAGTATTAAGGTAATTAAAAGAAAGTGAGGAACTTTGGATAACAACATAGAAGAGAATACAACATGCAATTGATAACTTTGGCAAAATCAAAAGCCAGTAATTATGAACATGGGATTATGATTCTAATATGACACAAGGATTACGAAGTAAAGCTTGATAATAGGATGGATATTTATTCAGTAGGATGTTAAATTCTGATATTTCTCTGCTTGTAAGAAAAAAAGTGATAAGGAACTGAGAACATCCTTCATGCAGAGGGAGTTCCACCTGCATGGCCAGCTCAAAGAGGCAACTTTTGCTTCTAATGGAAGATATATTCTCATTGATTCTCCAGTTGTATCACTCTATAAGACTCCAGAATTAGCCAAACAATTGTCAATTTAACATCTACCCTTGGATACCTAGGGTAAAGCTCAAACTGATTCATCTGCACATGAACTATTCTCTTCTCTCCTTCACCTGGCTCTGAGTCTTCTCTCCTCAGAAAATGGTGCTACAATTCACCCATTTGTTCAAACTGACATGTTTGGAATCAGTTTAACTCTGCTTATAACCCAAATCCAAATAATCACAAGTTCACCAACTTCCCTGTGAAAATAAATCTATAGATTCACCATTTCTCACCATCATTCACTACAGTTATAAGCAAATTCATGGATTTCAGTAGCCTCTGAAACAGTCTGCAGATTTCATTCCAGTCCCACTGCTGTCTGTAATCCAAACAGCAAACCAAGTAACTCTTTTAGCACATATAATACAGTATTCTATTGCATCTCTTAAAATCTGTGCTCATGTGTAGAATGAAGTTCAAGCTTCTTATGTTGGTTCAAAGTAGCACATGAACTTGGCCTTGCCCCTCTATTACTTCATCTCTTCTGTAACTGTTCAATCCTTCTGTAACTATTCAATCCTTAGCTGTCTGCTTCTGACTTCCCTGTGGCCTTCCTGTGGTTCCAAAGGACCTCAGGGAACATATGCCAACCTCATGCCTTTTGCACTTTCTTTTCTTCTGTCTGACCCACTCTTCTCCTAGTAACGGTGAGCCTTTTAGACCTTTCAGTAATAATATCCTGCTATGCATGCACACCAGAGTTCACCACTACAACCTCTAGACAACTGAATGCTCTCCTCATGACTGGTCAAGTATCACCCTGCCTAAAGATCTGGTCATGGTATTAGAACCCTTTAGAATTCTTTGTACTTTAACAAATTTTATTTTTCCTCTCTGTACCTATTGCTACAGGACATTACCCTACATAGACTTTGCATGTCTCTACCACAGCCACCATATATTAACTTCACAGAGTATGTCATCTGTTGTACTCACTTGCATATTTCCTCTGCTTGGAAAATAATCATCATGCTATAGATGTTTACATAGGACATTTATCAGTTCTCAGAACACTATGTTTGCTCAAGATAATGTTCAATATTTGTGATTTTTATACATTTCCATTATTTGAAGAAGAAAAAACAGTAGCTGGAATCTACCACTTTGGTGTCCACCTAACTGTATTCTTAGGGTTCCGGGTTATAGAAGGCAGGCACTGCCTGTCCCACACAATGCACCCTTCCAGCAGAATGTGCTTCCATAGCACTGAGGATGAGCATGCCTGTGAGCTTCTGTCACACCTGAACCCTGAGCTTCACCCATGCTTAGCGGCACTCACCAGCCTGATAGGAAGCCCATGCAGACCACCTGGCTTACAAGGATCATTAGATCTAATTGCAGTGTTCTGTGGAATATTCGAAAATAGGAAACTGAGATGGAAGTCATAAACTGAGCTGAGTGACATAAAAGTTGGTTGAAGTCAGTAGCAGCTGTTTTAAGTCTTGTGCCAGCTAAAGATAGAGAGTAAGATTATGTGCAAATATGTGGAAAGATGCTGAGATTTCTTGATCAAGCTTCCAGGAGAGAACTGGAGGGGAGAAGGGATGTCTCTTTTGGATGAAGCTCCCAATAAGGCCTCTTTCCCCATGTGAATTTTGAAAATAAAGGGGTTTTCCTTAAGAAATGTGGGTGGTATATACAAAATAGTTAGGATAGATATACAGCTACTTTCTCTTAATTCAATGAGAAGAAAGATTCATACTAGTAGTGTTTGAGCAGGATATCATGTCTGTATCTTATACAATGAATAACCACTATGAAGACAACAACATGCAATGTACTAATTATTGAAACCATCCTACCAACCTGTTTTGAAACTGCCTCATTGCTATTTGTTTCTCGATAAAATTAATTTTAAAAAAAGAAATGTGAGTGGGCAACTCTTTTTGTTTTTGTTTTCTCATTCCTTAAAGAAAAACAACACCAGCCCAATGTTACATTAAGGACAAAAGAACTCAGTACGTAACTCTCCCTACTTCATTTCTGTACTCAGGCACAGGCAATCACAGAGATTAAATGTCTGAGTTTTAATGATGATTTATGAAACTCACACCACAACTGCATATTTGTCCAAGTTATTCAAGGTGTTTTAGCTACTTCCTCTTCATATTATACAAAGACACTGAATCCAGACTTGGTGAAACACACCTCTAATCCCTGTATTTGGGGACACTGAGGAAAAAAGAATGGCAAGTTTGAACCCAGTCTGTGTGGACTGGATTGCAGCTTTAGTGAAAGAAGAAGAAGGAGGAGGAGAAGAAGAAGAACAACAACAACAACAATAACAACAACAACAAACACATAGCTGACATAATCCACTAATAAAATTCTGGGGATAAAAGTTTGAAGTGGGACCTCTCAGACAACTTGACTTGCTGCCAGAAACTATGCTTCTCAATGTTAGCTTTCTGTTAGCAAGTAAAATATGGTTTTCAATCAACCACCTAGGTAATTCAAGCCAAAACTTTGCTCTGGCTTGAGTTGCCTAATAGAATTGCATGTTTATAAGCTCATGACATAGCAAGTAAACTATCCAGGAACTAGAGCCAAAAGATGGTGGTGACTTGTGTATCCTGGCACCTCTATACTTGCTCTGTCTCACACGCAAGCAAGCCTTGCTTGTCATGTACAGAACTTCAGTGAAAAAATGACATCAATGGTTAATTCCAGGTCACTCAGTGTGAGGTGAAATTTGGGGCAAAACTGAGAAATTTAGGTTATGGAACTCAAGCCCTTTGGAATGTCAGATACTGCTCAGGAAAGCAGGCCTTCGCAGATACAGTGTCACTGCAGAGTAGGAGTACAGGAGACACCTGGGGTGCACTATTGATGAGAAATTCACACAGTTGATCGGTACTTGGGGAATGAAATGGCTTTCAAAAGCCCTAGGGTCTCTATGAGGCAGGTTAGCTGTATATTAAAAATAAAAGCAAGATATTTAGGGACTTCAAATCCAAAATAATATTACTGAATCTAGTGCTTACTGCATTAGGTAACTTAAAGTGCACTATTAGGACAAAGGGGGTGCTCATGGAAAATGGCTTGCCTGGAATACAAGAGGCCACTGTTTCTATTCTTAATGTCAAATATATAATAAATAATACTTTTAGTAAAGTTATATAAGCAAACTGAAGTACTTTCCACTGATATTTGTTCTATATGCCTTCTTAAGAATGAATTTCACTAATACTACCTACAGGAGGAAAAAAGAGGTAATCTTTTATATATCAATAGCTAGTACTGTGCTAAGTCAGTAATGACTGCATTTTGAGAACTGAGGGCATTCTTGACATACTCTGTCCATAATGTTTGAAATCAAGACATCAGTAGAATAATTTCTGCTGAAAGATCATTCTGTAAGATTTTGAATATTTACTTTATCTAGGTTGTCATGAAATTGTAGCTTAAGATTTGTTTATCATATATATTCAACAAATTTTTATTACACACACCAACAATGTGAGCTATAACGTACCTTTGCAGATACCACTGCCTACATTTATTTACAGTATGGAACACTTTATTATCACACCATCTCACCATGGGCTCTTTATCTTTGCATCGGCAGAGCTGTACCATCTTTTTTTTAAATTTATTATTTTTTAAAAATTCTTTCAAAACAGGGTCTTGCTATGCAGTTTGTACTCATGGTGAACCTCCTGTCTCAGTCTCCCCAGAGCTGGGATTACATACTTGTGCCACCATTCCTGGTTTTGAGGCCTTCACTGAGCCAGCATGGTATGTGGTGCTGGGGATCAAAAGATCGAAATTATGACCTTGTACTTGCAAGGCAGGAGCTTATGCCACCAAGATATCTCTCCAGTCCAGTTCTTTTTTACCATCTTTTTTTAGTACACATTTGCAATCAAAGTCAGAATAGGGCAACAATATGTACTAAACTTTCCCTCCTACTAATATTTCTGGCCCTATTGCTTTATTAGTAAATCAGTACTACTTTGTGTTCTCCAATATTAGTTGTTACTACTCACAGCTTTGATTAAGATCTTTCATAACTTTTAGTGAGTCAGATGAGTTTACCTGACCGTGTTGCCCCTAGATCTGCTTTAGTGGAAGAAAATCTGAAATATGTGATGAGCATGACTTGTAATTAAATCCGAGCTTTCTCTTTCGATTTATCAGAGTTAATTCTGCTTAAATCTTTAAGTATATTATGAATTAAAGTATACTTGAGACCATGCCAAGTTACTAATACTGCCACATGATGGCAACTTTCTCTTCTTTTTGAATTGCTAAGTCTGAGCCACCAGGGTGCCTGAGCTTTTATCCTAGGATACACACACTCACACTTGAAGGCTTGGTCATCTCAGTTAGGGTTACCAGTTAGTGCACATCAGATCAGACATTGATGCTATGTGAGCACATTATCCAAGGTCATGCAAACAGCTATTAAAGTCAGGCAGTGAAACCTTATCAGAGTCAATCAGGAAGGCATGGCACTGCTTTGAGTTTACGTAAGAGGAGGCAGAAGGGGACAAATAATGGATGTGCCAAGTCAGGGAAGGATCAGCTGCAGAAACTGCCCGCTCTATACAAACAGCATGTATTTATTCAGATCTGCACTGATCATTTTTCTCCATTTTTTTCAAGAGATGTAAAACCTTCAGGCTGATTGATCCCAAGAAAGGAGTCAAATGGGTTGTAGAAATTACTTTGGGGCTCTGTTACCAAAGCCACATGAGCAATTATATTCAATTAGATGCCACTGAGCTGGTATTTTTATTGGCTTCCTTATAAAACCTCTCCCCCATCCCAGCAGTTGGCACTTTCAGTAGCCCTCAGCATTTGGGTTACACTGAACAATGTGTCAACATTTTATTGTGAGACCATTCCAAATGGTTTATTAGAAAAGCAATCCTATTTGCATTTGGTTCTGTTTAGCTCCAGCTAGATACACATTTGTTCTTAGATTTTTTTTTCTAAGCTTTCCTGCATGCTTGAGGGGAAGTTGGATGACATTTTATTTATTTTAAATTGTCTTTTTGTTTTTCCAAGAGAGACAAAGGAAGGATATTTTTGAGAATACTCTTTTTAAAAAGACTGATTTCTATAAGCAAAGATTTTTCATATTTTTCAAAAAATCCCTTTATAAAATAGATTATTTAACTTTTGAATGTACCACATCTATATACTTATCAATGACATGCCATAGCAATTATCTGCTCTATAAGGTGTCCTAGTAATGTATATTATCTTATAAATCTTAGCCCCTTACAAAAAGTCCATTGATAATTTAATGAGTTCTAGCAACCATTAAAAAAAATTACTCTTTCCTTTTCCAAGTTTCTTCACTGAAGATGTCATATGACAATCTGAAAAAAGAAAATTTCAAGGTGAATTTTATACTGTAGACCAATAATAGATGCTACATTTATAGATCCTGCTGCTGTTCTTATTTTTTTTAAATATGTCATTTTTCCTTGTGTTCCTCTTCATATATTTATTGGGCACCTACTGTGTACAAGGATCTTAACCTTGAATCAAAATTACAAAGAATATACATATTTTCTAAAACCTCATTGAACATACTTTCTATCATGAAAAACTAAATATATACACAAACATGTGTCTTCAAACACAAAAAAGTAATGGAAAGCTGATTTACAGAGGAGAAAAAAAATCTATACAGAGAATATGAAGCACTCTTCCATGATGCATACTGATGATCAGGACTCCTACCTATAAGATTAAGATTGGGAACACCGAAGAGCAGAGGCAGAGTAAGGAAAACACAGACCACAGAGATTCCCTAGGAAGACACCTGTTTGATGAAATCATAAATACATGATATGCAAGAAAGTAGAGAGTAAGAATTTTCTCTGGAGCCTAAAAGGGAACACTGGAGAGGAAATTCCATCAGACACAGATTTCTGGATTCTGTGTAAATTATAAGGGGACACAAGAGGAAGCCACCTGATAAGTTAGGAGACTATTCTGCATCCCAGGAAAAGAAACCATAGGGTCTTGATCTACAACACAAGGAGAGGTGAGAAGTGGTCAAATTTAGACTATACTCTGAAAATCAAGTAAAAGACTTGGCATGAGTAGGTTTTGGGGAAATAAAAGACAACACTTCAGTTCTTTGCCTATGCAACTACAAAATACTAAATTATCCAAGACAGGAAAAACTGTTGGGAAATATTAGGATTGATAGAAATTCTGTAATTAAAAGCAGTTTAATTTTGGAGGTGTTGAATTTAAATTACTCTTCAATGTCTAGATCAATACCAGATCAATGCAATACAATTGTATTACTGATCACTGCCAGATCAATGCAATGCCACATCAATGATTAAATGAAATCAGAACCTGCAGTACAGAGAGATGCAGCTTGAAATGAACTGTACAAAAGGGATGAAGAGTATAACAGTAAATTTCAAACTTGCCAAGGCTGGTACACTAGCCTGTTTATATTGACAACACTAGTGGGTATTGGCTAATCACAAGTCTAAGTTGCACATGGTAAAAATGAGACACATTCTGGCCCTAGATTTTCCAATGCGGAACAAGTGAAACAGAAAAGGGTCCTCTGTCATGACAGCCAATCTTCCCTGTGTTCTGCTGTAATTGTGCCCTATGGAAAAACCTTACTGAACTCTTTCACTTCCAGTCTGGATGAATTTGGGGTCCTGATTATATATTGGTGCTTTGCCAATTAGAGAATTCAGATGCTTTCCAAGCATTTATGACTTTGAGACTCCCAAGTACCAGTTTCAGAATGATGATGACTGGCTCATAAATTGCATAAAGCAGTCAATAGCTAAGTTGATTTGAGAAATCTACATGGAATTTCATGTAGCCTGCTGCTCCCATCTTCCCAAATTGGTCCCAAGACAAGTGTCACTAGGCTTAGATTTTCTGGGAGACTTCAGGCACTACAAATTCTCTAGTATTGATCAACATAAAAATAAATCTCAAAAATGCAATTCCCTGGAAGAAATCTTTAAAATCTTATGATAGTGGAGTGACACAAAATATACCCTAAAACAAGGTAGGTAATTCAGTCTCATCTCCACAAATAAGCCTTCATTTCTCAAGCAATACTGAGGCCAACATGAGTGTGATGTGATCTGTTCATGTCTCTGATAATGTCTAGAATTATTCTAGAATCTGTTAATGTCTTTTTCTAGGCTAGCACTAGGCAGGAAAAATCAACTATCTTCACAGCCTAGAATAGGAGTATATATTGACCACTGAACTCACTCTAATGCCATTGACATATCTCAACAAACAGAACTTTGGTTGCTAATTTTTCACGCATTAATTTATCAATTTGAAAAATGTTTCTTGAGCATCTACTATGAAATTAAGCACTATTGAGAGCACTGGAGATATAATAGTCAACAACAACAAAATTCTCACTTTCATGGAATCTCCTTTTCTCACAACAGAAGGCAAGCAATAAACAGAATAAATAAATTATGGAATATTCTAGAAAATAATTGCTGATGAGAAAACACAATAGATTAGGCTGACAAGGAGTATGAAGTACAGTAGCATCAAAGGTAAATTTGTAATTCAAAATATTCAGGGTGATCTTGTTAAACAGATGATTTTGGGCTGGGGAGATGACTCAGTAGAATAAGCGCTTCCCTGGCAAGCACAAGGGCCTGAGTTCAATCCCTGGTTCCGAAAAAAAAAAAAAAAAGGATGTTCAATCTAAGAGGTGAAGGAGGAGGTATAATATTTGTTTTATTTTGTGAACAACATATAGAATTCTAGGGCATTCACTCTGTTATTTTTAGACCACACTTATTGAAGTTAATTTCTATATATTGCCTGTTAAAGGATTTTATTGTATTATCTTTTCACAAGAAATGATATGAAATGAGACCATATTCCAGCCTCATACTTACAATATTATAGAAACCAAAGCCATCTTTTGTACACTGAATCTGTTGGAATGACTCTACGGCATTGTCTTTGAGTATGTAAGGTGAACTTCATTTACCATGTCTCAAATCTGTGGGAGGCACGTGCAGTGTGGTTGTTTCTGAGCTACTCAGGTTATGTCAAAATTGATCACTATTGAGTTCAAAGAGATAGGGAGTGTGATGGTTAATTGATTGGGTCAATTTGGTAAAAGACTCCCAAATAAATTGGTTCTACTATTCCACACCATAGGGCTTGAAGACCCACCCTAAGACCATCTGTTGCCTGGATGGCATAAAGGGGAAATGAAGGACATATCTGCTTCTGTTTCTTTGGAAGAGCTCTAGTGTTTGCCTTCACCTTGGATGCCACCTCCTGGTTTCTGGTGCAGACTCATCAGGCTTACATTACAGACTCATTGCTCTCACAGAGGACACTGCTATGAGATCAAGACCTTCAACTGAATTCTGTAGTCTCCTGTGAATAGGTAAACTCTTTGTACTTTTCCTCATCTGACTCTGTTGGTGGCCACTGTATGCCAAATTTGTCAATATTTATATACATGCTTATTTTGTACTGTATCTTTTTCTCTAGCAAACAAAATAACTCAAACACCTTTGTATTTGACATCCCAGAATAGTCCTATGGCTTTAAACTTTTTTTCACTTTTTAAAAATGGGCCCTTGGTATGCTTAGGTGATATTTTTGCTGATATAACTGAACAGATAGAAAAATTGATCTGATTCAAGATGCACTTATCAGTGTTTCCGTCCAAGAAATTCACTGTAGAAATCCCTGATTATATCTAAAAGTAAGGGTTTACTAAGAGAATCAGAATCTGTGGGATATCCATGAACTTACAGAATTAGATATAGTTCACAAATTGGAATAAAGATGGCATGTAAAGAAAATAAAAAAATAAACAACCCATATATGTTCACAATTAGAGAACTTATGAAAGACTTCATTCCTTATATCATTCACATTAAATTCCAGTCCCTCTCAAATCATAGTAGCATACTCTGCTTTAAGTAGGTCTGCGATAGCACCTTTTTTT
>NDGN011486855.1:0-14902 GCA_002564285.1 Tympanoctomys barrerae
CACTTGCCCAAGCAGGCCCTTAGTCCACTGAGCTATCTCACTGGCCCTCTTTTCTTTTCTTTTCTTTTTTTCTTCCTTTTCTTTTTTTTTGGCAGAACCGGGGATTGAACTCTGGCTCTTGCGCTTGCCAGGGAAGCGCTTATTTCACTGAGCCATCTCCCTGGCTCCTCCTCTTTTGTTTTTAATGGGAGGGGAATAGGATTGTGGGAACAGGTTTCATCATAAGTGATGAAGATATCATTAACTCAGACTTTGACGCTCATCTCTTCCTCAAAAGACTAAATCATAAAAGTCATTTCCAAAAACCTTTGGAGCCATTATAATCCAGAAGCCATATAAATCTGTCTTCGTATTTAGAAAAAGAAACCTAAAACATTGTTATGGTTTGTGTCTAGTTGTCCCCGCCCCAAGCCTCATGCAGTCATGGGGCAGTTTCTGGAGTTTGTGATTGATTATGACGGGTGTGGATGCTGTACCTGCCCTGGGGCAGGCAATTTACATTGCAATATAAGGAGGGAGAGAGGCCGGCTAGCTGCCTCAGCTGTGGCCATTCCCTTTGCTCTCTGTTTTTTTGCCACTGCCAGAAAAGTTTGCTCTCTGCCATGTGCACTCTGCCTTGGAGCCAGTTGAGTGTGGACTGAAACTTCCACTAACTGTGAGCTAAATAAACCTTTCCTTCCTTAATTTTGAGTGTCAGGCATTCGTCCCAGTGATGAGGGAAGAGCAACCGAGACAAAAATATAAAAAACAAAATGGATAAAGATCTATTTGTTTACAAATAACTCAAATGAGTTATTATGTGAAATGCTTTTCAACTTAGTGTTGGTAGTTGAAGTTTCAGCTAAGTTCCTTCACACAATGCAGCAACTTAATATTAAGCCACAACGTATAGGGTCTTCTTGTGGCTGCTGAAAGCTTAGTCTGACTACAGTTTCTTACCTTCAGCACTAGTGACATTTAGGAGGGGATGATTCTTTGTTGTGGCTATTGTTTTATGCTTTTGTAGGGATTTTAGCACGTTCCTGGCCTCTAGACACTAGATAGCACTAGCCACTCTCCTCACCCTAGTTGTGATAGGTAAACATGCTTCCAGATATTGTTATCAATCTTGAGCAGGAGATTCCACAGCCAAAACTGCTCCATATTGAAAACCTTTGATCGTTTGATTTTACATTATTCAGAATGCTCAAGTTAAAGCATTTTTCCTATTCCTTTGAGAGAAATATATTAATAAAATCATTATTTAATTTACCAGAAGACACATTCCATGCTAGCACATCACTCATTATTAAAATCCAATTCACTATCGTCTTCATAAATTGTCTCCTACATGAATTTGTTACTTACTTTTAGGGGAACATGTTTTAAATAGCTTCTCACTGAAGGAGGAGTTAGAGTACCAACAATACGCTATTGCTTTGGACCAATGATTGTTGTGTTTTGTACTCAATGTCTATTCAAAGCCAGTTGGTTTATTGAAGGTTGAAAAGCAAAACGTACTATATGCCAAAAATGATGTTGAGGATCAGGTCTGGGCCCCAAGTCTTTCCCTGACCCTGCTGCTCGCTGATTATCTCATGACATCAGCTTACAGTAGGGGAGGACTCATGTCGTATCGGGAGCATTGCTGAGAGCTTCTGTGGCATCATTTTGTGGCATGTTGTACACAACCTTAGGAAGTAGCCATTACTAAACCATTTTACAGCAATAGAGGTATGTAAACAGGGTGACATGCCCTGCCTGAGGTCTGTCTCTTAGGCAGCAAGTAGGTGAATTGAGATCAAAAGGTTTGCCTTCACCCAGTTTCAATTAGTACACTTAGCCACCTTTCCCTCTTATAATAGTTGCCTTTCAAGACTTGCGTTAATTCAGTTCTTTTGGATATGTTTATTGTATATACTGAAAATTCCATCAACAGGTTCTGAAAAGATAGTAATGCAGTGATTCCTAAGAAAAATAACATAATGTATACCATGAGTGTTTCCTCCTCGTACTCTGTCCAAGACGGAGACTGTTAGCTAGTTGTACACTGGAGCATTGCTGTCAGGCTAAACAATGACATCTATTAATCACATGAAGCACAGGGGAAAATATTCTTTTTCCTGTGAACTAAGTCTTAAGTGTTTCATGGTTTGTATCACAGGACTTCAAGGTTCTATGCCTCAGTTTAACAGGCCTCAGCTGCCTGGGTTTCGACAGCTTACAGAACTGCTGGTAAATAGCCAGGGACCCCATGTCTTTAATCACTGGAACAGAAGTAAAGAGCAAAGGGCCAAAGGCAGAAAGAGGCTATGGTCAGAAGAGTGAAACGAACAGGATAGATGGGGTCCTGGGAGCTGGAACTGTAAACTGCGCACCTCTAAATGGGCCCCTCTGGGGGTACCAGCCTGGGCTTTTCAGTGACAGGACTGTGCAGTGTCTGGGCTAGTCTTTATCACCTGCAGCCCTGTGAATCGATCTTCCAGTTTCCTGATCAGGGTTATTTTAATACATCATTTATTACCTCTGAGAATGGGTCAGGAGGAGGCTACTGAAGAGCTGTGGAAGTAAAAGAGTGAAAAGGTGAAAAACTCCCTCTGTCCTTGCCTGCGAAGGATCACGTTTGAGTTCTCACCCCAGAAAGAATGACTATCAAAACAAAAATAATCAATATCAAGTGCTGGGGGGCAGATATGGAGAAAAAAGAACCCTTGACCACTGTTGGTGGGAGTGAAGACTGGCATAACCACTATGGAAAGTAATGTGGAAATTCCTCAAAAAACTAGGATTGGAGGTCCCATTCAACCCAGCTATTTCCCTTCTGAGTATCTTCACAGAAGAATAAAAAAGTAATAATACCACAGTAATATATTTGCACCCATGTTGATAGCAGCACAATTTGTCATAGCTATATCTTGGAAACAACTCAAATGCCCATCAACTGAGGAATGGATAAAAAAATTTTGTTGTTGTTATTGTTTTTAGTTGTTTTGTTTTTTAGGGAAGGTTCTACCAGGTGTTCAGGGTCTCACAACTAGATCGGAGTTGTAGTGATTGGCCTGTTTATAGAGTCCCAAGAACTGGGATTACAGGTGTGCACCACCACGCCCAGTCTCAATTGCTGTCTCAGGGCACATGGGGGCGGGAGTGGCACAGCAGGCCTGGGGATCGAACCCCAGCCCCTGCGCCTGCTTGCAAGCCTTTTAATCCACTTTTCAAAAAATATAATAAAATACTACACAACCATAAAGAAAGACAAACTTCAGACTTTTGTGCATAAGTGAATGCAACTTGAGATCGCACTTGGAAATGAAATGAACCAGATCCATGGGGCCAGCCAAATAGCTCAGCAGATTAAAGCACCTGTAAGCAGGCTCAGGGGGCAGGGTTTGATCCCCGGGCCTGTCCTGTCAGCTCCACTTCCGGGGCATGCTGAGACTGCAACTGAGAGTGGGTGTGGTGGCGAGAGCCTGTAATCCAAGCTCTTAGGAGGCTGTAAACAGGCAGATCACTATGAGTCCAATCTAGTAGTGAGACCCTGAACACCCTGTAGACCCTTCCCTAAAATAATAAAAAATAAGATATTGTGAATAGGGATGAAACTAATCAAAAGAAAATAAAAACTGTGATGGGAGAAAGGGGGAAGGAAGGGTAAAGGAAAAAAAATATGCACATGCAAGGCAGCTAAGGTGGTTATGCAGCTGCTTTCTCTTGGTTCACTGAAGGGGAAAGTTTTGTGTTAGTAATTTTTTGGACAATGTTCATAACTATATCTTGCACCCTGAACATGTACTGTGAATACAGCAGTACACGACGTGTTCATTACTGTTACTCCCCTAATAGCCTTTTTGAAACTCTTTCATCATCATTTCTTGCTTTTCTGTTTTAAATACAATAGAAAGCAAAGAAGCAGCAATAACAAAACCATCACTCTTCTTTCATTGCAGTAACTAGCAACAAAATAATAATAATAATAGTAATAATAATAACCTCCTAGATCTCTATAATATCTGCAGTCACAGCCCCATTGGGACTGCGTGAGTACAGAATTATTCCACCCATTTTAATATGGCAGGGCCATTAAAGAGGTTGACAGAGTTTAGGAACCTTCCTATGGCCTTTGAGACAGGCCCAGACAGTCAATTTTCTCCATTCTGTTATTAAATGGAATCATCATCATAATGCATCCCTCCGAGCTTCTTTTCCTTTTTTCCTCTCTAACAACTTGAATCTGGCACACTTCCTTTCCCCTTTAACCCTCACAAGCTAAAAATAATACCCTTTTGGATCTGGCCAGAAAGTGTCAGTTTGAGGAGTTTAATTAGCTGGAGTGGGCAGGAGATAGTTCTAGCCTTCCCAATTTGCTACAAATTCTCCCTGCGAACTGGAGCCAAAAATAATTGGAAAAATCCAGGTTTATGGGCACCAGGGTTGTGAGTTTCTGATTTACTGGGAGAGTCTGCCTGGAAACCAAGCTGTATTCCATCTCTGGTATCAGGCAGGAACACCAGGAGGCATGAAGCATAGGGATTCACAGAATAGATCATTGGACTGGATCTTTGAGGTTCACTTGACTTCTTGTATTTCCATTTACCAGCTCTGTGACCTTGAGTGACCTATATAACTTCCTAGGCCTCATTATCATCGTCTCTAAATTGGGAATAATCATAACACTCACCACATGCAATAATAAATTTATTATTAATTTATTATTATTAATGTATTACAATAATACATTTATTATTGTAATAATAAATGAATCCAATTGAGCATTACAACACAACTCAGCACAAAGAAAGCCCAAGGTGGTGTTCACTAACATCATAATTTGTTTTTTACTCTTAATTTGGGGAGTCTAGACCCATCCTGATGACCAGATTTAGCTTCTGGGCTATCTAAAAACAGAAAGTCCAATAAAGTTATTGAGATCTACACAGAAAACAGGATTTTACCTGTTTTTAATTATTGAATTTTACATGTTGTTCATTACTGAAATAAAACCTGGCCTACCTCCAGGGTTATAAATGATCAGACCTGGATAGCTCTTAGAGGTCCAGTCTTCACCAGTGATAGTAAGCATTTCAGAGCTTTCAGTGATGACTAATAGCCAGCTGTGCCAACATGCCACAGGTTAGCTACTGCTGCTCGTAATCCTCTACATCACAGCACCTCTGGTTGGAGCTATCATGATAACATTGAATCCAGATTATCAAAACTTTATAAGATTTTTTAAAAGACAATATCCCTGGTCTAACTCTCCAGTGCCTTCTAATGAGATATGCTGGGACCTTACAGCTATGGGAAGACATTCAAAATCTGCCAATCAATAATTGTCAGAGGTGGCATTATAGGAACAGACTGGATGCAAGGTTGAACTCTAAAGGGTGACAAGGACAATTCCTACCATTTTTACTGTTGCAGAGTACTGGACAGTTGCTGTGTCTAGTATTTTGATTCCAAGGCTCTGAGGGGGTTAGGAGAAACATTCTGGAGCAGCTCATGGCTGGGGTGGTGCCACCATCGGGTTCCAGAGACTGCTATCTGATTGAAGTGGAAATAAAAATCAGTTGAAGTTCAATTTCTGGTCCATGGGGAGGGCTCCCGGAGAAGCCAGGTAAAGGTTAGTCCTTCCAAGAGAATGAAATCAAGACAAATCTGCAATTTGAGCATGTTTGTGGTACTGAGATCATTCTCACCCACCTGTGCCAGGTAATCTGGGGATAATCTGCAGGTCCATAGGCTTAAAACACCTGAGGTCACACTTGGAAAATAATAGCCTAGATCTAGAAACCAAGTGGGTCCCAGGATCACCATCGAGGGGAGAATTTACTGAAAGGCCTTTTAGCTGTAGGGCTACAATCTTATCAATATTCTCTCTTCTCCCAAAGCACAGGCCACTGTCAAAGATAATTGTGTATATATTAAAGTGAGTAAACTGAAATTTAAAGCTCAAGCTATGAAATCTCATGTTGTTGTTAATGTTCTGGATTATTATATGGTCTATGTTAAAGATCTCTTTGCATTCTTTGGAAAATTCAATTTAGCAAATCTCTCACTTAGTTGAATCTAGACCTTTCTTTATATGACTTCTTCACCAAAGCTTGAAACTTTTTTCTTGAGTTTAACATCAAAACTTTGTCTATTTACTTATGACGTGGCATTATATATTTTTCTCTTCTACTTCCCTCTTTTCTTTAGCTTCATTTCTTCCTTCCTCCAATCCCAAAGTCTCTGATTTAAAATAATCCCACGTATTGTTGCTGCTGACTATGATTAACTAGGGAGCTCTGATTTTAGGAATAGATTCTGCTGGGCCTTGCTCATGTATGTCAGCCCTGAGGTTGGCTGTGAGCTTATTGTCTGGGATGGGTTTGATTGGGGCCTTTCTGTTGTTGGACATCTGTTATTACCCCAGCCTTGGTCATAGATGCCCACAAATGACATTAGACATTCCCAGAGTCTTTTAAGGTACATATAGACTGGCACACCATTATTTCTGCTGTATTCTTAGAGGAAATGAAATGACAAAGCATGTGGATTAAAGGGCTAATAATATAGCTTGTATCTCTTGGGAGGAGCAGTAAAATCACATTTTAGGAGACATGGATGTAGGGAAAATAATTTATTTTTTCCAAACAATCTACCACTATTTTATGCTCTTCTTAATAATTCATGAATTATTTCAAGTGTTAATGTTAGGGAAAAAGTACATGTGCCTTGTCCTACACATTATATTCTAATGAAGAAGAGAAAGTAGAATTAAATTACTCTGCAAATAGATGTCAGTGTACAAAAACACATAGTGCTCCTAATGGGTATAAAGAGTTACGAGACCTTAAACCAGAAAACTGACATAACTATGGGAGTTGTGGTGTCCAGAGGAAGATTCCCTGGAAAGAAGACCTCTGGGGTGAAATCTGAAGGTTGGAAAACAATCAGACAATGTGAGGTATGGGGGGAGTTCTAGGCAAAGGAAGAGCATATATAAGCTCCAGGACCAAGTGTGGCCAAAGCTCAGAAAGCAAAGGGCAGTGTATTTACCTGTGAACAGACTTTGGAGCCAAAGAATATGGCTTAATATGCTAAAGGAAAGAAGAAATTATTGAATGGCTTTAAGTGGAGTGGGTGAGTGACAAAGGAAGGATGATGTGGTCATCAACTATTATGCCTATAAAGCTAGAATAGAAAAGGATGGAAAAGGAGTACATTTGAGTTTGGATAGCTGCTGGAGAAGGAAGATAATTTTTTGCAATTTATAAAATGTTATCAAGTCATGGACAATAGACTGGAGTTTGCATATTATAGGAATATGTGCCCTCAATTCAGAAGAAATGTTCTGGATATCTCTTCATACTTATGCAATCATTTACTACTAAAATACATGGCTGCATTTGACTTTATATCTTGTTGATAAATTTGAAGTCTGTAACTAAGAGCAGAAAGTTCCAAGTCAAACTCTCTAGGTTCTCCTTGGGTGTAGATAGTACTATCTGTATGACCTTAAAGTTGTTATTTTCAAAATCGTTGCACTTCTATAGGACAACCACATCATGCACTTATTATGAGGAGAATTTATTCATGTGAATCAGTTTAGCCTGACCTATCATAACTCTATTATTGACATTACTACTACTACTACTACTACTACTACTACTACTACTACTACTACTACTATCATTGTGTTTCCTTTGTTCATTTTCAGTTTGAAATTATCTGACTCAGAAAAGGTCTTTAGAAAGAAAGTTTTTCCATAGTTTTGGAAAAAATTTTGTATGAGTAGAACAGATTATACAAAATACAGATTAGCTATTTTTAAGGAAAATTCCAGATGGTTAAAATAATCTGAAATTCATATTTCTTTTTATTTTAAAGAGAATAATAATAATAATAATAATAATAAACATGCTCTAGACTAAAGTCAAAATGGATCAATGACTCAAATATTAAAACAGAAACACTAAATCTACTGGAAGAGAAAGTAGGTAGAAATCTTGACAAGACAGATGTGAGCAGAGTTCATGAACAAAAACAGCACAGGAAATACTTCAAAGAATCCACAGTTGGGATTTTATCTTATCAAAAAGTTTTTGAATATCAAAGGAAATCACAAACAGGGTGAAAAGAAAACCCACAAATTGGGAAAAACTTAGCCAACTTTTCCTCAGACAAAGGATTTCTATCAAGAACATATAAAGAATTTAAGAAACTCATACCCCCTGATTTAAAGGCCCAATCCAAAAATATGTATCTGAGATGAATATACACTTCTCAGATAAAGAAATACAAATGACAAGTAAATACATGAAAAAATGTTCAACGTCATTGGCCATTTGAGAAATGCAAGTTACAACACTGAGATTACATCTCACTTAAGAAAGAATGGCTATTATGAAGAACTCAACTAATAACAAATACTAGTGGGGGTGTGAGGAAAAGTTCATATTTTTTTTGGGCCAGGGAGATAGCTAGACAGTCTAAGTGCCTGCCTGGCAAACAAGGACCTGATTTTCGATCCCTGGTACAGTATGCCATGCCAGGCCCCTGTGGAGCCCACCACTGAAACTGGATGTGGTACCACATGCCTGTAATCCCAGCACTGGGAAGGCTGACACAAGAGGATCACTATGAGTCTAAGCTGTGTAGTGAGACCCTGTACCAAATAGATAAATAAGGATTAAAAATATATTTCTTGGGGCTGGGGAGGTGGCTCAGAGGAATAAGCCCTTCCCTGGCAAGCACAAGGGCCTGAGTTCAATCCCTGTTTCCCCCCCAAAAAAAAATTTATATATCTATATATCTATATATCTATATCTATATCTATATATATATATCTTCTTTGTATCTTTTCAATATTATTGAAATAATAATATTGAATAATTATTCATAATTAAATGAAGTTTCAGCCATGTTTTTCATGTCTTTTGGATTTTTAGTGTGCTTTTTGTTTATTTTGTTTTACTTCATCAGTCTTGACAAATCTTTATTTTATCGATCATTTAAAATAATTCACCTTAAGTTCTGTTGATTGTGTTTTGTTCTGTTTTCTATTTCATTAACTAATGTCTGATCTTTATTTAAAACTTTCAGGGCTGGGGAGATGGCTCAGTAGATAAGTGCTTGCCTGGCAAGTGCAAGGTCCTGAGTTCAATCCCTGGTACCGCTCAATAAATAAATAAATAACCCACCAACCAAATAAACAAATAAAATGAAACTTTCCATCTTCTTCCATTTCAATTCAATCTTCACTGCATTGAATATGAGCTCACTACTTTCCACCTTTCTCATATTTGCATTCAGCCCACATTTCCCTCTAACAATGCTCCAGCTACTTTTCAATGACTTCATTTGCATTACTTTCATTGTCATTCAAGTCTACATCATCATTTTCATTTTTATTTGCCTGATACTTTTATGTAAACTTTGTAAAACTTAAAATTTTTGGAAAATATGTATTACTTTAGTTGTTTTAACATTTATATCTCATTTAATTATATTATCAGAATGATTATTTATACAAATGTCTTTTGTATGTTTCATGATTTGGAAAGCAATTTCTATTCTACCTTATCTATTTTCTGTTCAGCTACATTTAAACTCCTCCCTAAACCATTCGTTCATGTTTTACACTTCTAATGAAATATTTTTTTTTTGTATCCAAGTATTCTGGTTGGCTTTGTTTTTTTTAAACTGAACTAACTGAACTACCTCTTTCTGTAGTTTTCTATTATTTTATTTATATCTAAAACTTTTATTCATCCCTGACAATTAAATACTTCTGTGTAGTTCTATTCAATATTTTTCTGTATCATCTTGGAGCTCATAGATCTCTCTTCCTTACTGATTCATTCTTTTTGACAATTGTGTTCCTCTTCAGCAAGGGTAAGGCAAAATTTGAATTCCAACTGCTTCCCATTGGGTCATCTTTGAGTGCACATTACAGTTTAGCACTGGGGTTATGCCTTCTATGCTTAGGGCTTAGCACCCCTATGCCTCCTTTAAGACCTGCCTTGTAAAGAGGTTATGACTGCATAATTTCAAGGTTGTTTATAATAAGAATCTCTGTTGGAAAGCTCAGTGGTTTAACTGACTAAGCCAGTTTTTAGGTTAATTTCTAGGCTTACTAACAATGTATCATTCAATTTATTTAAATTTGGACCACATAGCTAACAATGGTTTAGGTCTTCAGTGTTTCTTTTGCCAGTAATTTTCTCTCTCTTGACTCAAAGCCTGAGACATGAGAAGCATTGCTTTCTGGACTAATAGATATTTTTTCTAACCTATGAGGATAAGATAATATATGAATTCAAACTACTTCCCATTGTGTCATCTTTGAATTACATTTAGCACTGGGCTTGTAGGACCCATGCCTCTTCTAGTATCAGAGGGCTGCAACTGAATTACTTTTAGATGACTGTATTGTCCTTGTACTGATGTTGCTTTTCCTTTCCATGGAAATCTGTCAATTTATTCTGATTTACTTAGTGTTTTCCATTTTATCCAGAATTTCTGTCTACCTATAAGGCAAAGTTCATCAGTTCAGTTTTCATGATGCCAAAGGTTGGCCTCAGAGGTTTCTGAAGTATATTTAGTGGAGGCAAATAAAAGAATATTTTCAACAGATTTCTAAAGCAAATAAGGCAAGTCCATTGTATTAGACATGTGCTGGTTTTCCAAATGTTGATGGTTAAAATGTTACAAATATAGCAATGTAAGCACAGTAATTTTTTGTACTTTTAAATTTATGATTTCAATTATAATTTTAAGTTTTATAAAAATAATAATTAATAAATTTATAGACATATGCAAAAGTACTAGACTCCTTACTTTTTCATGATAATTATGATGATGATTTATTTATTGTTTTTGGTACTGGGGATTGAGTTCAGGACCTCGCACTTGCCAGGCTGGCTCTTAAGCTGCTGATCCACTTTTTCATTATGTTACTGTTATCTGTGA
Organism: Tympanoctomys barrerae; assembly: GCA_002564285.1. Lineage (NCBI taxonomy): Eukaryota > Metazoa > Chordata > Mammalia > Rodentia > Octodontidae > Tympanoctomys > Tympanoctomys barrerae. The sequence continues at coordinate 10,936 of NDGN011486855.1, forward strand.
TCTTGATCTTGAGGACATTTCTCTCTATGATCTTCTCTATCTTGTCTCTATAGTTGAATGCTATATGTATATAATGTTGCACTACACAGCATTTGCCCACATCTGGGATCACTCAGAGGATGTTTATCAATTAAAATCAGTTATGATAGGATTGATTACTTATCTTAGTATATGTGTCATATTCTGTGGTGTGTGTGTGTGTGTGTGTGTGTGTGTGTGCCAGGAGTCACACTCTGGACCTTTTGTTTTGTCAGGCAGCACTGTACCTCTCAGCTATAGCCTTGAACAAAAGTGTCAAATTGTAAAATCAGATCATTCTGTTCTTCCACAGAACCTGTTATTTGCCAATTGATAACACTTTAATGGACAGAAAAATATTACAATTAATGTATAGAAACAACATACAATATATACATTCAGAAATATAAAAGAAATAGGATATTAAAGCACCTATTTGTTCTATGTGGAAAACTATGTGACAAAAATCAAAGCAATAAAAACACATGTAAATTCAAACAAGAAATAGAATTAGAAATAAAATAAAATGTGATAAGGGATAAATAAGTTTAAGCTTAGAGCGAAGAGAAAATAATTGCAAGTTTTAGGATTGTAGTGCATAATTTAATATTATAAACTTTGGTATTATTCACAGAATAATACATCTACAAAAATAGGTTGAAAAATATAATATAAAGAAGTATAGTAGTATGAGTTTCATATTTTTGAAGAAAAATTGATATTGTTAAATGAAAATTTATATTGTTAGCTCAGTGGTCTAAGTGCCTGCCTAGCAAGCACAAGGACCTGGGTTTGATGCCTGGTACTGTGTGCAATGCTGGCCCCACAACCCCGAATCCCAGGCTCACCATGCCTGCCACTGAAATTGGGTGTGGTGGCGTATGCCTGTAATCCCAGTGCTGGGGAGGCTGAGACAGGAGGATCACTATGAGTCTGGATAGCGAGACCCTGAACCAAATAAGCAAATAAATAAAAGCTTTAAAAAAACAAATCATGGTTTAAAACTCAGTACCTGACACAATAATTAGAACACACATTTTACTTAATTCTAACTATTAGAAGTTTCACACCTAACAGTGAGGTAATAACAGTAATGCCTGCCTTCTGACATTATTTAATGTTGATAATGTAGAGCTTACTCAGTGTGGCCAGGAAAGATAAGAATTCAAATGGAAGAATTAAAACTGTTCATTGTGTGACACCATTCCTTGTTGATAGACCTGATTAATTCTAGGTCTTTCCATGGATAGAACCTTTGCATATTCTAATGTCACATTATTTATGTAATATAAAATAAATTTAAATTTTATAAATGTAATAATTTATTAAATATAACAAGCATCCATGTATTTGTCTGATGTGCCTGTGCGTGATAGATTTGGACAGGCAGCATTAGGGGTAACATAACTCTGGTCTTCCTTCTTAAGGTTTGGGTTTGTGTCACTTTAAGGCTTACTCACTCACATGTCTGATCTTTATTAGTAACCATCACCAAGATCCACTGAAACTGACCAGATCTCTATATGTAGCTTGAGCTTCCTTACAATATGGTGACTAGCTTCCAAGGGTGATCATCAAGGAAGAAGCCAGACAGAGGTCATGTGACCACTTGTGCTGTCCTTTTTCAAGTTAAAATGATTCATAGATTTTCATTGACTATTGTAATTCACACCCAGGATTGCATGTCTTTGATGACTTTAGGTTGCTTCTATGTGTCACTTATTACAGACCAGTAATATTAGTTCAAAAAAGATGAGGATGATAAAATTAGGTTTTTCATTTTTACTCATGTATTTTGTTGACATGGCACATATAATAGTCTGGTACTACTCTACCAGTATGATAACTGCAATCATTAAATAAGTTTAATGCTTATTTTATTCTTTCTTCATTTCTGAAAAATAGTGCTATTTTGTCTACATTGTCAGCATGTATAACCATCACATAGTATAGACTCCTCTAATTCTTGAAAAAATTAGGTGAAAATTAATGCTCACTATCAGTCTTATTTCGATGTCTTTAAGATAGTTCCATTTCTCTGAGCTTTATTTTCTAGAAGATTCCTCAAAACAGGTGCACAAGAACAGCAGTCACTGATGTCTTGAGTGTGATAAAAGTTTGCCTGTTAGCTTTATATGCAAGTCCATTTGGAAGGACACCAAGTCCTTGGCTCAGTTTTGCTTTTCCCTGAGGACCTTAAATATTTTAATTTAAATGTTATTCCATATCTTTGTCTAGTATGAAACATTGCCAATGAAAAGTCTTACAGAACTCTAATATTCTTTAAGTGTTTTGTATTTCTGCTTGAATGCCATAAAGATTGCTTATTTTTTTCTTTCAAGTCTAGTAATTTTATTAGACTATGTTCCAATGTGCTTATTTTGGATCAGTTTTCTCAGGTAAGTGCTGTGCCTACTCAATTTGTAGTTCTAATTTTATATAGTGTAATTTATGATAAAATAGTTATTTTAATTTTTTGGAAGTTTTCCTTCAATTATTTTTATTATATTTATTCTATTTCTTTGCTTTACTTTTCCTTTTGACAATACTACTTTATATTCCTTTGTGTACTCATATTCTGTATTGGTCAATTTTTCTTAAATCTCTTAATCTCTTTTAGACTTCTTTCAGATTTTTACTATTTTCTCTTTTTCCATTTCAATTTTTCTTTTGTGGCTATTCCTGAGGAGTTATGCTTCACTTTAATCTTTTTTTGTAATATATGTTAGCCTTTTGTGTTAGGTATCAAACTTTTCATGTCCTTGCTTCATCTAGGAGCAATTTGTCATTGTGATGTGTCCGTTTTTGGGTCCCTTTGTGTATGCTTGTTGGATGCAGGGACTTTGTTTGGTATACTTTCTTTTTATACTAGGAATCAAATTCAGGACCTTGGGCTTGCCAGTTAGGAGCTGTGCCACTGAGCTACAACCCCCACATGGTATACTTTATGTTTTTATGTAAAGTGAATATTTTCCTTGAACTTTTAGTGAAAACCCAGATTTATGCTAGTTTGACTAATTTAACAAGGCTCCATGTGTGTTGTTACATATTGTATGGGTTTCATTTCTAACATCCATCACTTGTCCCTTCCCATATGGATGTTGATGTCACTTACATTCTGTTCTCTATGTGTCAATCAATTCAATTTTGCTGTGTTTTGTTTCATGAGGTTACATGGTCACCTGATGTGTATGATTACCAGGAACTTACGTTTTTATTATGTAGCTTCCTATCTGATTTTATGTGGCATTCAGGTGTATTAAACTATTATATCATCATTGCCATCAAAATATTACTATGACATTATATAAATAATTTAGAATTAGCTAGTTAATAAATATTAATAACATCAATACAATTTGAAAAGGAATTCAAAAGTATTAAAATCATCATATTTCATAGAAAACTTATAAGGTTATTTTCTGTGTGACTTTAAAAACTATCTTAAAGTAAGAGACATGATTATAATTAATAATTAAACATTAAAATCATCTTTATACAATCAGGAGCATTATAGTTATTTATGCTGTTGATGTAATTAAGAGTAGTACTGGTGGGTATATTAACTTAACTGTTCATGAACATTAGAGCACAGGTACAAATTGTTAGATTATTCCCAGAGTGTCTCTAGTAGTTGATAAAAGTTTTAAAAATTATGCCATACCAGCCCAGCCCCTCAAGGCATGCTGAGACATTAAACAAGTCCTTTTGTGGTGGTACACGCCTGTAATCCCAGCATTGGGGAGGCTGAAAACAGGAAGATCAATGCAAATCCAACCTGCATAAAGGGGCTCTTTATTTTTTATTTCTTTTCTTTTTTCCCATAATTTTATTGATAAACCAATAGCAATGAGAGAGTTTCAAATCAAATTGGTAGAACAGTTTTAATAATTAACACATTGCATACGTTCCTCCCAGTGGTTAATTGCTGTACAAGATGTGGACATGA
>NDGN011486856.1:0-12822 GCA_002564285.1 Tympanoctomys barrerae
ACCGGGGAATGAACTCAGGCCTTTGCTCTGGCCAGGGAAGTGCTTATTCTACTGAGCCATCTCCCCAGCCCCTGGTATTTCTTTTTAAAGGTGTTGAAGAAATGGATTCCAGGAGTGGAAGTCCTGACCTAAAAGTCTTGTAGCCATCCTGTGCCCCGACTCTTCCCCATCTATGAAGGAAAAGTGTACTGCTATCCTAGTACTAGTGAGCAAGAGGCAGAGGGGAAGGAACTGCGGATAGGATCATTGCTAAGTCCTTCCTGCAGGGCTTGGAGCAAAGTGGAATGTAGAGGTACTGGAGGTTAAGGCAGAGGTGTGATGTGGTCTGATCTATTTCATAAAAACACATGTGTTTAGAAGAGGCCATAAAGCTCCAGGATAGCACCCAGAGAACCAGGTCAAAGCCTTAACTGTCCAGGCAAGGAGTGATGACTGCTTAGACCCAAGTGGCGTCACTGGAAGGCATAAAAATGGTTGGATTATAAAAAGAGCTGAGGAGGTTTAGCTAGAGTCTAGAGATTGCCTTGCATCATTGGGTATAGAGTGTGAAAGAAAAGAGTAAATATGATCACTAGAGCTCTGTCCTCTAAAAACATAGAATGGCTGCCATCCAATATATGGGAAGAGAAAGGTGGGAGCAGGGACATCTTCTATTTTGAAGTCTTAATTTATCTATTCTCAGGTCTTGGCACTGTCCTTAGGTTTCGTCTTTCATTGTTTAATATCTAGGTCTGTCTTCTTCCTGTTAACCATTTTTAAAGTTATTTCTGTTTTAGTTAACTCTGATCATTAATCTTTTTGGTTTTCTTTAACCTCATTTTTCATTTCTATTCCTTTTATTTCAAAGATTTGCCCTGTTCTCCTTGTCTCTTTCTTTTTTTTCTCCATCTATAGTACTATAAACTTTGTAGTTCTTCAAAAATAATATATATATATATATATATATATATATATGTTGGATACAGGGTTTCACTATGCAGTTCAGACCCATAGTGATTAACCTCTGTCTGCCTCCCCAGGAGAGCTGGGATTCTGAGCTTGTACTACAACTCCTGGTTTCTGGGCCAGTGTAGCATGCTCAGGATTCCAGGGCCAGTATGGCATATGTGGTACCAGGGATCGAACCCAGGTCCTTTCATTTGCCAGGAAGGCACTTACACTGCTGAGCTATCTCCCCAGTCCAACTTAGTTCTTTTTTTTTTTTTTTCTTTTTCTTTTTTTCTCTTTTGGCAGAACCAAGCATTGAACTCAGACCCTTGTGCTTTCCAGGCAAGCGCTTATTCCACTGAGCCATCTCCCCAGCCCCCAACTTAGTTCTTAACAAACTATACTTTAAGCAGAAAATGGGTGTGACTGTATTCAGAAAGACACAATGGTTTGCTCCTGGTAACCACATGGATGAGTTCAACCTCAAAGCAGATGAACTCACACAAGAGGTGTGGAGTGGCTTCAGAGTCTACCCTGTGCATAGTTGTAACCAATGCTGATGCTCTTTTAAGACAAGTTTGTTGCATGGAATTCACTTGTTACTGGCTAATACAGCTTCTCAGAATATTTCTGAAGGACCCGAAAATCATTTCTTGACCTATTAGCTTTTTGGATGGGTGTGCATAATGCATATTTGTAAGATATTTTGATTTTGCCTATCTATATCGGTATCTATATCTATCCTATCCACATTATTTGCTGAAAATTCATATTTTTTTTCTATCCGGCTGGGAGAGAGAAAATAGTTACTAGTAAAGATAGGAGTATAACTGTTTTCTGTCATGCCCAGATCTGCTGTTCAGGGGTTGAACTAGTTTAACCAGAATGTGTCTTTCTGGCACAGAGTAATAGGCTGACAGGTTGTGTTGCGTCTGCCTAGAAACTTGCATGGCCGTGGCAATCACAGTGCTACTCGAATAGATGCAAAGCAATACTCTTAAAATCATTATAGTTCGTATTTATTTTGTTCAGCTCAAGGCTGAGTTCACTTTCTCTGACCAGATGGAGAAACAAAAGTGGTGGTGAGCTCTATATGGATCCAGCTAGTGTGGAAGAGTGATTCCCCTGCAAAATATTCTTTCAGAGACAAATCTGAATAAATCCCTGGAATGCTCATACATTTAAGCAAGCACATCCACTTATGCAAACTCCCAGATCATTTTTTTATGTATTTGGCACAGGGTCTCCAGGGTCTCACTATGTACATTGGACTCAGTGATTCTCCTGTTTTCAGCCTCCCAAACACTGGGATTACAGGTGCGCATCACCACGCCCAGTCTCATCCACCATCTCAGCACACCCCAGGGGCAAGGCTGGCACGGCACACCAAGGATTGAACCTCAGCCGCTGCACTCTGCTTAAGCAGGCACTTTAGTCTGCTGAGCTATGTGAATGGCCCCCATCCAGATCATATTTAACGGTAGCATGTGAGCAAAATTATATATTTTTAAAATTTATGTATTTGCAGCTTGGACTCATAGTGATCCTCCTGTCTCAGCTCCCCAGCTCTGGGATTACAGGCATTCGCCACCATGAATATAGGAGTGGGGCCAGCACAGCATGTGGTGCCTGGGATCAAACCCTGGTCTGCTGAGCTGTCTCCCAACCCTAGAATTTCAAGAGATCATTTCAGACTTAGAGACTATCAGTGCCTTAGCTATCTATTATGACATCCTAAATTACCTCAAAACTTAGTGGCTTTTAACATAATAATAGACATTACTTATTCCATAGCTTCCACTCTTAGAAATACAAGAATTCATTATCTATCTGAGCCCAGAGTCTCTCATGAGGTTGCTTTCAACTGAGCCGTCTTACTATAGTTACTCATTTCAAGACCAGTAAGGTGGTGTGGGTTGTTGCCTAGAGGCCTCCATTTCTCTCCACATGAGGCTCTCTAGAGGGATGCAGGAAAGTCCTCATGAATGCTGCCTGACTTCACTCAGAATTTTCTAAGAAAAAGAAATCATGGTACCTTTTTAGGACCCCATTTTTGATGTCTTCCAGCAAAATTTAAAAAATGTCCTTAGGTACTACGTAGCAGCTCTATTTGAAGTGGCAACACCCTGTCAAAGCACTATGTAGAAGGAGGCTGAGTCACTGAGAGCTGTAACTCTCACAATGTGCTTATTGGGTCGAGGAAAAAATATTAATTACCCATTAGCTGCTGATGGAGTGACCCTGAGGATCAGAATGATAAAAACAAGATGTGCACATGCATCAAGATGAGCTTTTGGTCCCAAAAGACCTTGGGTCAGTGTACTTAAGATGTCCACTGCTGAACACCTGTTGAAACTATGAATACTATTGCTTCTGCTCCTTGGGGAGAAAGCCTCTTCTTGCTCCCCCCAGGTGAGATCATTTCCCTTTCCCCAGTTCTCTCACACAGTGCTGCTCATGATTTGCACAAAGCAAGCATGCATAAAACCAGTGGCTTTGAGAAAAAGTATTATCATGGATCTCACTTAATCAGCTGATTGTGCATGTCTGTTTCCACCACATCATGTGATGAATAATTGACCTATCAAACACAATAGTAAGCTTTTGATTAATTATAGATTATTAGGTGCCAATATAAAATATGCCAATATGGCCCAATTGCCTCCACTAATGATATTCCATCGCTCATTAAATGAACTGTCTGATTCTGACACCTAAAGAGATAGTTTTCAACTTTGACATTCCGTAATCTGGCGATTTGAGATTTCAGCACATCAGTGCAATGTTGTCAAGATGCTCATTTTCTCCACAGAAATTTGTATTTCTTTTCCACCTTGGGGCATCCTATGGAATACTAGGAATTCCTTTTGTTCAATGTGCATAGTATTTCAACCAAACTCAGTACTGGTAGCCAATTTTAACCCCAAAATAAGACACACCAGAAAAACTTGAAAAGTTTAAAACATCAATTTCTTTTTTCTTACAAAAAAATAGAATAAAAGTGGAATGCTCATTTTTCACATTATATTAATAAGCCTGTATTCCAACATGTTGAGTCATTATTCTTAAGAAAGCAATAATGTCACCAAAGTAATGCATGACTGAATGGTTTAAAATCTCCTTAATAGATAAGAAAAGGTTAAACCATTTAGAAAAGACAAAGTATGCAGTTTCTGTTTACTAAGAAAGAAAACAGTGATATAGATCTTTAATTTGCATTTAAGGCTTAGTGGCATCAGAATCTTCCATTTTTGATTTCCCCGTGTTGGCTCCTCGACTGAACCCCTAGGTATGAGCTGGCCCAGTGATACTACAGTCTTATTTCCCAAAGGAGGTAGGAATATATATTATCTATCTCAGTGAGCTTAAGGGATAGTTGAAATTAGTGGTTGTATGTTTATATTCATCAAGAGTGGTAATAACTAAAATTTTTAATTCATTAATCACTCATTTACACAAGTGACATCTTAGTACTATTTTTATGTATTCTACAATATAGATTCATGTTTATAAGACTTGCTCTCCTAAGGTGAATTTTGATTTTCCCATTTGTGTTGTGGGGACGAATTGTGTGATACCTTGAAAAATCATATCACCACCTCACTCCAGGGTCTCAGAAGGTGATTACATTTAAGTAGAAAATCTTCACCATAAAGTTGAAGTAAGGTCATTAGGATAAGCTTTAGGGCAGTGTCACTGGTGTCCTCAGAAAGAAGTGGGATTTGTAGATGGACACATACAAAGAAAGATAGTATGAAGACAAAGGGAATAGGGCAGGCTGTGAGTCAAGGAGGGATAGATTCTTCTTTATGGCTTTCAGAAAGAAGAAGTCCTACTGAGTCCTTCATCTTGGTCCTATAGCATAACAAATTTCTGTTTGTGAAGCCTCTCTGCCTGTGATCCTTCATTGCAAGACCCCTGGAAAACTACGGACCATGATTTTTCATCTCTGTTTTATAAACAGAAATTTTAAGTGGGTTACATATGCTTCAAATATATCTCCCTTATTTTGCACATAGCTTTGACCAATTTTTATCTCATATCTTTTTGCCATCATTGTATTTGCTGTGTTTGAACCAAGGAATTACATTGTCCAATGATTTGTTAATTATCTCAAGGGCCTAGCCCATCATAACTTTCTACTGAGAAGTAATTTGTAGTCAAATGACGTTATCTAAAGGAGATCCACAGTGCAGCATAGGTAGCATGGATCTAGTGAAATGTATCTATCTGAAGGTCTATAAATTTATGCCTGGTTGCTGAACAAGCATTATAATCTTCATAAGCTCTCTTTCATGACAGTATTCTTGGCATAGCATGAGGAATCCCAGGGTTGCGATATACTCTACTCACATAGTATTGGATTCCAAGTCAGCTTCATCAGCACCAAGACATTTACCTAAATCCTCTGAATCTCAGTCCTTTCTATATAAAGCACTTAATAGAATCTATCTTACCAAATTTAATTAGTATTCCATGTGCTAACCACAAAAGCCCTTAGATTCATACAGTATTGGCAGAAGTAGGGTATTTGCTCTGAATAATTTTTTATGCTTGCTTCTATTTGTATTCTATTATAACTGGATTATTTTTCTGCTGCTCTTATTCCTAGTCAGTGTTCATAATTTAAGTACACATTAATTTCTCTTTTTACCATGAGGAAGTCTTGCTCAGAATTAACATCTTTATTTTGATTACTTATTGCTCTAATTTTTAAAGATCATTTTCATCATCACTCATTTTGTTTAGTGTTTTCCTATCTTCAGAGAAGTCTGAATTAATGGGCTTCCCCTGGACTTAGTTATTTGCTTTCTTGATTAAAACTAGACAGTTTGTGTTTGAACAGAAACATATTAACTACAACTTATGCAAAGTAAGAAATTGGTCAATATTAATGACTTTCCATTAATGTAGTTCTAGCCTTATACCAAGCATGGACTAACTGTAATTTTATGGACAAAAATAAAAATTTGATTTGTTTTAGTCTATGGAGGCCACCAGTCCCTAGTATTGTTGTCCTTGATTTTAACACACACACACACACACACACACACACACACACACACAGAGAGAGAGAGAGAGAGTTTTATCCAAACTGATTAATGCCAACACTCAAAGCGTAATTCTTTTCTACTGAAGATGATCCCTCCTACCCTGTCCTTTCTTCCTGTTAAGCTTGCAGCACCCTATAAAACTCAAATTAACATAATCTCCCAGAAGTCTTTGGATCAATTCACCAAGGGAAGCTCATTTATCTTTCCCTGCCCTCCCAGGACTTAGTGCTTCCATTAATAAAAATGAAAGCCATAGCCTGGGACTGGTCAGTGACAGGTCTACACGTGGCCATCAGGAAGTGTTGCCACTTGTCTTTGTGTGCTCCACAATGACCTCTCTTCACTCTTGGACTACATCTTCACTGTCATAGGCTGCTCAGTGAAGCTCAGGAAATGCCTGGCTAAATGCCTTGAGTTTTGTTGACAGATAGGGCATCTGAGGGAAAAATTAGAACCAAGGTGTTAGATGTGGATCTAATGAAGGAAGAAGGGACAGTGATTGGCCAAGCAATATCCTACAGAGATACCAAAACTTACAGGGTCATCCTTGGCTAGGTAATGTTATGTGGCAATAGTGACTCAATTGATTTGATTAAGAATCTTCATATGGGGAGAGTATCTTTGTGGCTTTAAAAGATTCCATGAATCCTTAGACTTAAAGGAGCTCTAAAACAAGAAAGTTGATTGATACAATATGGGAAGGACTCACCTGCTATTGCTGCGTTTGAAGAAGGAAAGATGAGACAGAGGCCAAGGAAGAGGGGCAACATCCAGAGACTGAGCATGGCTCTCAGCCATGAGACCTCTTTCCTACAGTTGTTAGGGCCTGTACTCAGCCAGTGGCCTGCGTGAGTAGCAGAGAAGATATTGCCTCAGAGCCTCTGGAATAGAGCAGAGCCCTGCTAACACTTGATTTCAGCCTCAGGAAGTTCTGAGTAGAAGCTCGGCAGAATGTGCTAGAACTCTTTGCTTTCATGTGAAAAATTAATTTATGAAGCCTTTAAAACTCTATAAAGTAAACATTTGAAAAGACATCAGGTAATAAAAATAGAATGTTTGGAGACTTGGCATATTGATCACACCCTGAAAGCTTTTGTCCCTGGCCTGTGACAGGGAGGGGATAGAATTGAATCTTCCAAGGGCCCTTGATAAGATCCATTTTAAATATTCATCGTATACCTATATCAAAATATTACATGATAACCCACAACTATGTGCACTTTTTATGAGTCAAATAAAAACAAGTTAAATTCACTTGCTTCATTCCCTTTGAGGAGGAGCTTCTGGCCTCCAGAAAAGAAATATGTTTACCCCTGAGCAATATTGATAGCTTTTTCCAATACACCACTCTAAACACAGCAAGAGAGCAAGTGAGGATCCCAGGAGTCTGTTATTTCTCAAAAATGTGTCTACCCTGAGCCAGATGCATTGTCCCTTGGAGGGCTGGTGTTCATGTTTATGTCGTTCCTGGTGGCCCAGCTTCCTGGTCTGCGCAGGTTTTCTCCCCTCATTTTCATTAGCAGTCTACCACCAAGCCCCCTGACAAGGGTTATAATTATGCTCCCAGATACTCATTGGTGTTCTTTAGAAATGCCAAAGGGATCATTCTTGGGCTAAGCTAACTAGTTTACAATGTCTATATTCACTGCAATTGTTCCAACACAATTGGAGGTCTAGGGTGCAGTAATTTGACCACTTTGAGGCCCTTCAAATAATTGATCAAAGTGAAAGCTGTTTCCATTTAGCTCCTCATCTTTACTGTTTGTCTTTCAATCTCTTTGCCCCTCCGTGATTTTCAAAGGAATTGCTTGAATCTGTCTAAATTTAATGTGCTAGAAAGGAATATGAAAACCCATACTGATTTCTTGAGCCAAAAAGCATCTGACATATTTCTTCAGAGGCATTACATTTGAAATTTGGGTTTACTTTGTACATAGTATATGACATTCCACATGGAAATAAAAAACTAATAAATCTAACATTACTTTCAAAATATTTTAGTTGCAAATAGGTGCACACTTTTATTGGGTTTGCTGAAACACCTCAAATGAGAACTACAAAATCCCTTTTTTTAAAAAAAGTAAGTGTGACATTACCTAATATTGTTCGGTTGAAATGGGTAAATGTTTTACTCTGAAATCATACAACTCTGAGTAAAAATTCCAGTTCCCCAAATCACCGGTTGTGAAAACATTAGTGGTTTCCTTAACCTCATTTATTCTTCTAGTTTCTTTCAAATAGAGTGCTTAAGAACAAAACAGAAACAGACAGACAGACTATATATATATATATATATATATATATATATATATATATATATTTCCCCCCCAGGCAGGTTCTTTGACTTTAAACAAAGATGGAATTTTTATCTGTCAACTGAGAATAAAATCAACTGTGTCAAGAAGAAGGAAGCTTTCATTTATTTTGGACTGACTAGAATTCCAGTGAAGGAAAACACAGGCTGATATAGTTTTGAAAATGTGCTGAGCTATTCCAAAATGCCAGCCATGTTTATAGCATTAAACAGCAAGGGGCTAGTGAAATCACATCACTGGTTAGTCAGGAATTACGACTGGTGCTGGCCACAGGAAAACCATCTAGTGAGAGGGCCTAGGTGAATCCTCAGGCTCTGTAGTTTGTGGGGAGGAGTCCATTGGACCGATGCTGAAAAGCAGCAGTGTTTCAGGAAACTGGAATTTGGCCCTCTCCAAAGGCAAGCTGGCATCCAGGGCAGGGCTTTGCGGTGGCCTTCCTAAGGTTCATCATGAATATGTCTGACGTTTGACTAACCACAGCCTATAGAATTCACTGAAGAACTTTCAGCCAATGATTTTTCATTTAGATTTTAATTTCCCTTGACGCGTCACTATTGCTATCATGTTATTGGTCCAAATTATATATTAACTATTTGCCTTAAAATTAAAAACTAAATGTAAATACTAAATAAAACAATTGTAGCTTTCCAGTGACTACATGAAGCCCAGCAATTTTCAATTCAAAAATCACAAATGTATATTGTGGTTTTTTAAATTTGCATTTATTTATTTTTTTTTTGTATTTTATGGAAGGGTCTACAGGGTGTTCAGGGTCTCACTACTAGATCAGACTCGTAGTGATTCACCTGTTTATAGCCTGCCAAGAGCCACAAGTGTATATTGTTACTTAAGTTTTCATTTTAAACTATAAGATTCTAGTTTATAAAACCACCAATATTTTGAAGATTTCAGGGCCATAAATTGCCTATATATGCAGATTCTTAGATGTGAAAATTCAGTTTTATAATTTTAAGTATTATAATTTTGATTGTATTCAATTTTTTAAAATTAATTATCTTCTCTGGATTTGAAATATACATTCCTGGTGAGGAATTGCATTACCAGTCCTGTTGACTGAGTTTGGTTATTATCAGTCATTGCTACTTAATTCTAATTCTCTTTGGTTTGGAAGAGTTATGGTTATGCAGGCAATTACTTTCCTTAAGCAAAATTACTGAGATTAGATTCAATAGTTTAGCTTAGCTTGTAGAGGACCTAGAGCATCCTGGAGCCATGGATGTCAGACACTTCAACATTTTTTTAAAAAGTTGGCCTGTTGGCTGATTGATGTAATTTCCTCTATGCCCTTCGATCTATACCAGGTATAGCACTTTGTTGTGTTTTGCATTTTCTTCTTTGCATTCATGGCCTTGCATTTTTATTTTTTTCCCTTCTCTCCCCAATGTCTTCCCATTTTTCTTCTTTTCTTTATTCATTTCCTTCAGTGGTAAACATAGTTGCAAGGTCTGAGTGGATTCCAGTTACTTTTTTCTGGCTTTACGTAACTTGCAGATACAAGTGTACTCTAATGTCATTTTAGTGACATAACAAAGTGTTTTAAATCACAATAATTAGGGGCCAGGGAGATAGTTCAGTTGAATAAGTGCTTTCCTGACAAGTACAAGGGCCTGAGTATAGTCCCTGGTTCCGCTAAATAAATAAATAAATAAATAAATAAATAAATAAATCGTAATGATTAGAAAGAAATAAAATACCTGCAAAGTTAATAAAAAATGCCCAAATAAGCCTATTCATCCACATAATGAAGGAATGATAAAAGATACTTTAAAACTCTTTGAAAAAACCGAGGAGAGAAATGCTCATGAGTCTCTTAAGGATTGTTAAAGTTGTTTTTCTCATAACAAAATATATTGCATAAAACTACCAGAAAGAATAGATGTGGAATCTATGTAGATATGTAGATACAAGCATATACTTAATATCTTAAGTGTACATAGAATAAGTATTAGTCCTTGCTCATTAACAAGCTTTACAAAATTTAAAAAGAAAAATACAAATAATTCCCCCATGAAAATCTTTCATTTGTGTATTCTATTAAAAGCTTTTTAAAGGATTTTCTATGTAGTAAGCATTATATTTTAGCAAATTCCTACTAGTCCTTTTTAGCTTAAAGCCTATCACTTTAAATAAATATGTGGCATATATACAATATACAGTGAGAAACTTTAGTTTACTCAATTTCCACTTCAGGAATATCCAGTCAAGGAGAGAGAAAGGTAAAATATTATGGAACACTTGACACTGTAATCAGGTCGCTGAGCACACAGCAGCAGAGGCAAAGCTGAGTGTGATCAGTGTTCTCTGAGGCTATCCCTGCAGAATCAATTCAACCGAATGTTGAAGAAGAACCAAAGCCTAGGAAACATGCAGGGCCTGGGTTGGAGTAGCCTACTCAAAGCATAAAGAACAGCAACTATGAAGTAACTGGGGCTCTCACCAACTGCTTACTGAGCTAATACTTTGCTCCAGGAAGTGGAGAGTGTACAGCTGAATGGGTGAGGGGTCTAATAGATTGCATGCTGATCAAAGAAGCCTGCACATGTGTCCTAAAGAATGACATGAAGAAAAGAAACTTCAGTGGTGAAAAAGAGACAGATACTAGGCAAGCAGCTGGGATTTGATGATTTGACCGAGGAAGCCTTCTCGGCTGGGCAGCACTTGTGAACTGAGTGCAGTAGTTTGCAGCCCCAAATGGGCGTGGAGGCAAGCTACGGGATGGTGCCAGGGGCAGAGTCCCTGACAAAGACATGAACATGGCTTACGTGAAGATCAGACACACACACACACACACACACACACACACACAAGAAAATCAATTTGGTTAGAGTGATTTGAGTCAGTGGGAGATTTAGCAAATGTCAGAGGATAGGCAGGAGCCAAAGCATAAGGGTCTTGTAAACCAAGACATGGGACACTGATTTTTATAAGTTTAGCATGAAGTCATACAGAGCTCAGAAGAGGATTGGCATAAATTAATTAGGTTTTGAAAATGCACTTTGAGGCTGGGTAGCATTTTTGTGTGTGTGTGTGTGTGTGTGTGTGTGTGTATGTGTATTTTTAGTACAGGGTCTATAGGGTCTCACTACATAAATCAGACTCATAGTGATCCCAAGCGCTGGGATTACAGGTGCACACCACCCTGCCCAGTCTCAATCACCATCTCAGCACAACCTGGAGGCAGGGCCAGGACGGCAGGCCCAAGGATCAAACCCTCAGTCTCTGCATCTGCCTGAGCAGGTGCTTTCATCTGCTGAGCTATCTGACTGGCCCTTAGAAAATATGTTTAAGACATAAAATGGAAGAAAAATCTGTGTAGAGGTAGAGGAAAAGTATTGAGGTAATTTGAGTTGGGCAAGGCCACAGGAAGAATAGTACATCTAAGACATTGTACTACTATGGCTAGCTTTAAAATATTTAAATGTATATGGGGAACAAGATGTAGATTGGTTTGAGTAAATTGTCAGGGTTCAGGTTGCAAATGCATTTTAGTGGTATGGATATTAAAATGTATTTTTTAGGCTATGTGTATACATTAAAGTGATTTAAGGAGAAAAGAGCACAACACCATCAGATCTGGGCTGAAGCCCAGAATTATTCAAACTGAAGAACTTTGAAGAAGAAATTGAGATGAAGGAGACTTGCCAAGAAGATCTGATTGCACCCTCTGACCTGGCATCAAAGTAAGGCATGAAGCAAGCGTAGGATGGAGAGAGTGGTTTTCGAGAGAAGATAGAATCAATATAAATGGGTGTCAGAGCATACAGGAAAGTAAAGAATCTAGGATGAAATCACTGGCTTATGTGCTTGTCTGACGTTATTGAGTAATTGAAGTTAGTGAATTAACAAATTGAGCAGTGGCTGATTTTAGTAGAATAAAAATTTAAGGAGATTGAGTATGTGGTGATGGTATGGGATTTGAAATTTCTGGAACTTCTAATGGAAAATGCCCATTAGCTAGTAGATAACAAAACAATGACTAAACAAGACAAAAACACAGGATATTTTGTAAATATTGCAAGGAACTCGTAAACATATAACCATGGGAGGAATGAGACAGAGTATATAGAAGCTTAGAGGAAATATGTCCAGGTCTTGGATCTCTCCAGGTATCAAGTCTGATAAGTAGCGCACAACAGTTGAGTAAACAAATGTGCTATGAAGACATGTTCAATGTAAGTGTACGTCTGTATTCAATCAAGAGTCTAGAATGGCTGATAAGTCATAAAAGTGCATAGCTGAGAAAAGATTGGGCAGTCCTGGTTAAAATTTAGATGGTTCTGGATTCAGACTTGAGGTACAAAACATGAAAGTCTGTCTTTAGTAGCATGGCTCAGATTGAAAGATTTTTATTGTTTGCCTGCTTTGAGGAGGAAGCAGTCCTTTAATATTACTGGTCCAGGGAATCCTAAAGACCAAATGGGAGGATGCGGGCAACAGAAGAGGAAAAGAATAAGGAGAGGAGGCAATTTAATACAGTTCTGTGGAGATCAGTGTTTCTTAAAATG
>NDGN011486861.1:0-13974 GCA_002564285.1 Tympanoctomys barrerae
AATCAGTTTTGAAACTGTCTCATTGCTATTTGTTTCTCAATAAAATTAATTTAAAAATATATATGTTTTTTTAAAACAAAGAACCAAATAAATTCCTAAAACTACTTCTTACAAAATCTGCTGCATGTAGGAAGCTTACCTAGGGATACACTATGGAGATTTACAACATCATTTCCTGAAAGGTACTCACTTTTTGTCTATGTTGCCACTTAGCTGACAAATACTTCACCTGTTCCTTTATTTGATCATAAAAAATCAAAGTCCAAGGAATGTGTCTGTGCTGCAAGGGGCTTCCTTGTTCCCCTCACTGGGCTTGTCTGCTGTAGGCATGGATGTTTCTACAGTGAAGAGTAGCTGTATTCTTGTTTTTCTTCTTTATTTGTGTGTTTTATTTTTTTATTCTTTTTCTTTGTGTTTTAAATGTTGCATGGCAGGTGGGTGTTGTGAGTGAAATTGTTTTCTCCACAAGATCATCATTCCAGTAGTTTACAACAGTGCAGTTTGTGGAACCATGGCATGTCCCACCAATGCAGGATAGATGGGGTGACAGTCAGATTGAGAAGACTGGTGTGAGTCAGCAGATAGATGTGCTGTACGTGTTCCACGTGACACCAGCAGAGCCAGCACGACTCTCTCTCTCTCAGCACACAGTGTGGCCAGAGGGTCAGAAGGTGGAGGTGACCTTCTCGCAGCACACCATGAACAGCGTGGCCTCCTTCAGCTTGCACAGCTTCTCCTGCAGCCCCTGAGTCTGCTGGCAGATGAGGCCCTCACAGTTTCTGCAGTTTGTGCTGCTCCAGGAGGACTTGCGCGGGGAGCCGGGAGGGCTCTGGCCCTTCCTCAAGGTGAGGTCCAGCTCGCCAGCATTGTACAGAGCCCCCTCTGCGTGGTCATACATCCCCTTGGATGTTCTTTTTATATCAAACACGTACTTCTTGCCGAGTTTGATATTTTCATTCAAAAAGAGGGAAGCCAAATGAGCCTTTAAGTCATGACTATACTGCATCATGACTGCGCTGGTCACTGTCACTGTGTCACACATGTAGAATGCGTGTATTTTGGTGATGGCTCAGTAGAGCCCGCTGGACACCCGGGTGCTGATCATTTTAAACAAGAGCGCGATGCTGCTCCCCGACTCCCTGGGGAGTCAAGTACACGTTCTTTCCAGCCTGGGTGACCACCTGCACACAGGGTCAGTTATCCCATTGATGGGGCTGAAGTCATCCTTACGGATGGAGATTCCTTCTGGCCCAGCCCCAGTGAGCAGCTTCTGGCCTCGCTGTCCCTCACGGCGTGCCACTCAACGCCATAGTTTTCCATTGCCGACACAAGCTGTAGAACTTGGCACTCAGCCGAGGCCTGGCTGGTGCCCTCCAACTCCTTATGCTTTGCAACGATGCTCTTCAAGGCAGCGCTCAAGAGCTCCTTTGCACAAAGCTCCTCGTAGTTGTACTTGGCGGTGTTCTGGTTGTAGTCTCCAAACTTGGTCTAGGCCAGGGGGGTGCTGAGCTCCATCGCCTGCTCTGGGAAACACTGGAGTGCCCCGCCTGGAGGGGCTCCTTGATGTGCAGCAAGAAAATGTGCCTCGTCTGATCCTGGAAGATGAGATGAGGCTCCACCAAGAACTTGACCCTCACTTTAAACCGGTATGGCACCAGCCCGTGGTTCTGTGGGGAGATCCGGTTTCTCAGCTGTAGGCATAAACTTACTTTCACCTTTGCTACCAGGAAATTGCAGTCCAAGATAATCAGCTTCTATAATCCCCAATTGTGTGCACTCCTGGTTGAGGCAGCCCTCGCCGTTGGCTTTCGCCTCCACCTCCACCTCCACCAGCACTGCATTTGGCCTCATCACATAGCACAGCATGGCTGGGGCCACCGCCGTCACCTCTTCTTTGGTGTGAGCAGTGCTGTCGCCTCACCACGGCTCGAACCCAGCCCCGGGCTCGGGGAAGGGCTGGCCCTCGGAAGGCATAGCCCTGCAGACGCCTGCCCTGCGCCCCATGGATGCCGCTGCTGTCCCCATTGACCCCTCACCTGCCCGCTGGAACCCCAATCCTCCATGGCAGTGGCGCGTTCCAGCACCGACTCCATCTCTACCTTTTGAGTAAGTAAGAGCAGCATGGGAGGAGACGCTGTTTTCTAGATGGTGTTGGATGGCTCGGAGCAGATGCTGGTGCAGAGAGTGACCCTCAGCATGGAGGTGTATTGTTAATGAGTAAAGGGGTCTATGTGTGGCAGGAAAAGCAGGGAGATGAAAGGGGAGAAGCTGTTGTCATTGAAAAGTTGATTGTTGGGCCAGCCAAATGACTCAGCAAACTAGAGTGCCTCCTTAAGTAGAGCGCAGAGGCCGGTTTTCGATGCTGGCCTGCAGTGCTGGCCTCACCCCCTGGGCACGCTGAAATGGTGCTTGAGACTGGGCGTGGTGGCGCGTGCCTGTAATCCCAGTGCTTTGGGAGACTGAAAAACAGGAGAAACACTATGAATCCGATATACGCGTAGTGAGACCCTGTAGACCCTTGTAGACCTTGTACTAAATACAAAAGAAAAAAAAAAAGAAAGAAAGAAAGAAAGAAAGAAAGATCAATTGTTGATGACCCCAAACATAGGTCAAGCATAGAAAATTATGGAGAGGAACAGAGTTTTTCTAGACAAATATATCCCAGCTTTGTGTCTTAGAATAGAACCATCTAATTTTTTCTCTTTTTTTTAAATTTTATTTTTATTTTATTTTGAAGAATAAAAACAAAAGCAAGAACAAAACTCAGAACGAAGACAGAAACAGGATAACACACACAATGATTCATATGTTACAGATTTTCAAAACGAGAGTAGCTGATTAACAATGGTTGATATATTATCTGTTTTTATCATCAAATCTGTTGCTCAGATTAACAGACATAGTTATGTAAAATTGGACATATGGACAGCAACGTGTAATACAAAAGCCATTCTTGGGTCAGCAAAATAGCTCAGCTGACTAAAGTGCCTGTTTAGGCAGATGCAACGGCCGGGTTTATCCCCCTGTGCCGCTCCTGCCCAACCCCTGGCGGGAGCTGAGATGGCAATTGAGACTGGGCATTGTGGCAAGCGCCCATAATCTCAGCTTGTGGGAGGCTGAACATGGGAGGATCACTACGAGTCCAACCTACCTAGGGAGACCTTGTAGACTTTGTACTAAAAATACAGAAAACGAAAAAAAAAAAAGCTATGCTTGAATGCTTGTCATCTTCGTCTTCC
The DNA here is from genome assembly GCA_002564285.1 of Tympanoctomys barrerae. Classification (NCBI taxonomy): domain Eukaryota; kingdom Metazoa; phylum Chordata; class Mammalia; order Rodentia; family Octodontidae; genus Tympanoctomys; species Tympanoctomys barrerae. The sequence continues at coordinate 3,240 of NDGN011486861.1, forward strand.
AATTGTGTACCATTTCTAATGTCATGTCAACTATTACTATACTCTCCTTAAAATACATTTTTAAAAAAGTTAAGTGAAGAAAAAAAAGAAGCAATTAGAAAAATTTAAGGTTTCTTAAAGTTTTCTCTTTAAAGGATGGAATAGCAGCATATCACAGAGGATGTGATGGGAAGCCTGTAAAGGCAGAAGCTACAAAGCCAGTTGGTTTGAGATCGAAAGACTGAAAGAAGCAGAACATGGTAAAAATATGTAATATTGTTAACTGATAATATCTATACACTGCTAAAATATAGAAAACATTAAATCATATTTATTTATTTATTTATTTTTCGGAACCGGGGATTAAATTCAGGCCCTTGAGCTTTCCAGGAGAAAACATTAAATCATAAGCAAACAGAAAGTCATAACAGGCAGCCTAAATCTTTTCATTTATAAATTGCCACTGCTTAATATTTAATATCATTTCCCAGTGCATTTTAGGTATGTGTCTGTATGCTTATGGTATAAATACAATAATATTTTAAATTATTATGCTGTATTTTTATTGTAAATATTGTTCTATTAATCATTAAATTATGAAAATATCATTTGATAAGGAATCTTAATAGTTGCATACTATTCTACCCTATGATGGTAGCTAATTTATTTTATCACATCCCCTTCCCCCTTTTGTGCCATTTAAATGATTTTCCATGTCACTATAATCAAAATTACAGAAATACATAACATGTGTATGCCTTCATGTAAATCCTCATTGATATTTAAACACTATCTTCATAGATAAACTATTTGGGTAAACAATTAAATATCTTTAAAAAGTTTTTGGAAATGTTGCCAAATTATTTTTCCAAGAAGATATACCCTGCTTGTCTTTCTGAAGCAGGCTTAAATTATTATCTGTTATAATTCATTCACCTTTTACCAATTTCATGGTTGAGAATGAAGTGGTATCATGCTTCCTTCTTTCCATCCTTCCTTCTTCCCTCATATTCCCTTTCCTCTCTTCCCTTCCTCTTTCTCTAATATCTCTCTTTCTCTTATTCCTTATCCCCCTCCCTTTAACACCCTCTCTCTGTCCCTTCTTTCCTTCCTTCCTTCCTTCTTTCCTTCTTTCCTTCCTTCCTTCCTTTTTTTCTTCCTTCCTTCCTTCCTTCTTTTCTTCCTTCTAATTTTTTCTTTCTATGTATTATAGGTATTTAGGATTGAACCAAGGCCCTTGCACTGAGCTACATCCCAATCCCTTATTTTTATTTGTTTATTTTGATATAGGGACTTGTTAAACAGCTGTTTGTAGCCTGAACTCAAACTTGTGTAATACACTTGACTCAGAATTCCAGAGTGCTGGGAGTATCATTCTTGCATTCAGACACAAAAAAATGAATATTAAATGAGAGGCATGCTGGCACAGGTCTGCAATCCCAACATCCAAAGACTGAGGTAGGAGGATCTCTGCAAGTTTGAGGCCAGTTGGGTTCTATAGTGAATTCAAGACCAGGCTACCACATAATAAGACCTTGTCTAAAAGAATTAAGATGCAAAAATAAATATTAATAAGTGGAATAAATACTGTATGAGCTTTCTGCACATAGATTTGCTATAAATTCCATGGATTGGGTGTCTCATTTTTTCTGCTTGTAGATTTCTATAGACGACACCAAGTCTACCTAAGAGAGACAAAAGGAATTCTCCAAGAGACACTGAATTATTGGGGATGCCTCAAGCCTAAGTGCTGGCCTGAAAAATTAAGAAAAATACATGCATTTTTGTCCTTCAAGTGGAGAAACTGGAATGATAGTCTTCGAACTAGGACTCTCTGACCAGGACACTGAGGACACAGGACAGGGTCCTAGCGCCAGGAACTAATGATGCCACTGAGAGTCACTCTACGTCCTTATTGCATGCTGCTCCAGAGCACCGTAGTGATTCAGGCAGATGCCTTTGGCTTGACAGTCCTAGTCCTGGAGGAAAGTTTCTCCCTACCATCAACTGAGCAAAGAAAAATTCAAGTTGGACTCATTTATTATTATTATTTTTATGATTTTCATAAAATGCAGGAGGTTTTGTTTGGGTCATTTCGCTTTTGTTTTGGTTCATTGTTAGGATGTTGAACCTGATTACAAAATAATTACTAGTTACAAACATGGATTAACCAGTTAGGTGCTGGAAAACATTTTTATAGAATCCAGAACAAGAGTTCAGTTCCTGGTGAGCCCTGATCTTTGGATCGCAACAGCATTTCAGTTGTGCAAGGTGAAGCGTTGGGCATCCTGTCTTTGGAACATGTGCTTTTTCTTCCTTTTTCATAAAACTTGCTTATCCTACACTTGTGAAATATTTCTTGACTGTAGTTAATATTTATCACTTCTATTTTTCTTCTAGCTCATGTAAGTTTCCTGAGAGAAACTAATGATACATATATCTCTGCATATCACTGTATGAGGGGTATTATTATTAAAGAAATGTGTAGGAATGAAGAGATTGAAGAGAAAAGCAAGCACCATGTTTTATAACAGTGCCTAAAGGTATGTGATTTCCGGGTGGTTCTAGCTTTCCATCCCTCTACAAATGTTGGTCAAATCGGAGCTCTCACCCATAAGGATAAGAGAAGTTAATGGCCATCCACTGCACACAAAATGATTAGTATCATTTTAGTGGTCAGCACATCAATACAGCAGCCTGTTCCTCTTTGGATAGTTTTATTTTGAAACTAAATTAATTGATTTGAAGTATAGACTGAATTCCCCTAATATGAAAATCTAAAAGTGCACGTCTTCTAAAATTTGAAGATACAAGTGGGAAATTCCACCATAGATTTATGTGTGGGCCACCGTCAAACTTACTTGCCCTAAACGTATTCTATATAACTGTTTTTAAGCCTCTTGCATAAAGTATATATAGAATAGACATGAATTTTATGTTTAGATTTTTGAGATATTGTTGAGTATTCTCATTATGCATAATCTGAGATTCAAAACCATGTAAAGCTTGTAATATTTCTGGTCCACAGTGTTTCAAATAAAGGATACTTAATCTATGCCATTAAAATAGTCATTGATACATATTAAATTGCCAAGAGAAAAATTAATTTCTTCTTCTTTAATTTAAACATTTTTCATTTGTACATATAATCAAAATTACCCCATCAATAAATATGATAAATCAAACATTATGTTATCCGTTGATTGGGCTACCAGTATAATCATATATAAAGAATAAAGGATTTTTTAATAGTGATTGTAATAGCTATTGAGAGCACATATTGATTGTTTATATTTAATCCAAATTCTAGTTACTTGCATAAATATCTGTAATTTGTAAAAACCATTAAGCTATGTGTTTATGAGTTTTCAAATCATACATTTAATATTAATAAAAATGAATAAAATACATATAAAATGAGCTTGTTCATGTTGAGTTTTACTGAAACAATGAAAATGTAAATGAGTTGCTTTTGCTTATATTTTAGTAAAAATTGAAAGTGAGACAAGTTGGCTTTGCTTTGATCCATTTCATTGAAATTATTTGAAAGTAGCAGAGTGAATATATGTTGGTTATATGGTTCAATTAATTTTTCTAAAATATAATTCCTAGATATTTGGGCTGGCTCCAAATCATGATTCTATGAACACTGGGATATATATCTGTTGTTCATGAAGCAACATATATTTCATGCATATTCACTCACATACATACACAGAGGTGCACACGCACACCGAGAATAAAATTATTCTCTTTCAAAATTACCCAAATTTAAAGATAATAAAACTGAGAGCACATTTAGGAATGGGAGGAATTATTAGGCAATGACAAGATTCCCCAGCAAGCATACATCCTCAAATGTATAGCTAGAAGCAGTTGGCACATATCTCCAGGAACTTGTCTTGGCACCTTCCCACTGCCTTACCAGGGTATTTACACTCCCACCTGTGCATGATTGTCTCTGTTTAGAAGTTCTGAAGTGGTTCCCACACTCGTGGGGCAAATTAAAAACAAAACCTAGGAAGAACTGACAGGTTGTTCTCAAAATGCCGAACGTCTCTATTCATGCTGCAATTACCTCTGGTGCATAGCTCAGAACACTCAGCCTGCCTTTTGAGAAAGGAAGCCTGAACTGAATTTCCCAAAGTATTTCTCTTGACGCATTAAGGGAAGCATCAACGTTACCTGTTCATGCAAGAAACAGCTGTAGGCTTCTGTACTATTTAATTTATTGCTGTTTGACTTTATTGTTTACATGTAGTGTTATGGACAGTTTTGTGGTGCAGATTCTAAGCCTGACTGTATTGAGTGTTGCTGTCTACATCCCTAGTGCTGTGGATGCTCTCACCTTTGTAATGACCCAATGTGTAGTGTAAGGTTCTGATCTATCAGCCACAAGCTGTGCAAAACCCAAGCCCTGAAGAGACACAGAGGGGAGCCCAGGAGCAGGAGATGAATTTGCTGGGTACAGACCAAATTCAGTAGGATCTCCTGCTAATAAGATGTTCTCTGAGTGCCAAGACAACCTCCAGCATTAGCTGTGCCTAACCTGCTTGTGAGAAGCCCACCACGGGGCCTAAAATGTGTCACTATTCAACTGTAAGGGCTTGGAGACCTCCAGACTTTCTCACCCCACTTTTGTTGTTGTTTAAATAAAAGCAACCTGTGTGAGAGGACAGGAACATAAATAAGGAATGGGGACAATAAGCACACTCTTTCAGATGCTAATATATGTCCAAAGATGTCTGTGGGCAGTGCAAGGGGATGTGTGGTTGCTGCCTAATTTGCCTGGCTTTTTCTACTCAGTTCCATTTGTCTGCAATCTAGTCTAAGGCTACTAGCTACTTGGTGCATTTCTACATGGGGATCCATTAGATGACAACACAGTAAAATCTATTCTTTCCTATTCCCCAGAGTAAACTGTCAAAGGATAAATTATTTTCTAGACAGGTGCTCCACACCACTGAACAACTCAATCTGAGTCCTTTCATCTTCTTATCTTTCTCACTCCATATAGTTCTAACTGCAGCACATAAGCTGTTTGAGTCAGGCCTCTGCTTTTCCAGCAAGCTCTGTACCCCTATAGTTAGGGATGTGTTCTCCTTATAGCTTTTCTGTTCATATTAGAAGCAAACAGTCTAAAAATAGAGGTCACATTTTTATTTGGTCACTATGTAGCATTTGTAACTCTTATTTGGGAGAAAAAGAGAAAGGGAAGATTAAGGATGGCTCTTAGAGACCAATACACTAACGCTGTTTAAATTTAAATTTATTCAAATTAAATAAAAGTAGATGTTTTGTTCCTTAGTCACACTAACCCCACTTTAGAGGCTCCACAGCCATATGTAACCAGTGGCTATTGTATTGGCTGGGGCAGACTACAGAGCATTTCTTTCATCACAGAAGGTTTTGCTGGATGGTGCTATTTCACTAGAGAGTCACATCCAGTGAACAGGACCATTCTCAATGGCATTCTGGTACCTACAACATGGTACACACTTTGTGAATGAATAAACCTATTGTGCCAAAATTCCCTTGCTCACAAATGAGAATTATCTAATCAATCTCCTGTCATTGTTCAATCATGAGAAATGTTATATTAAAATATGAGAAATATTACAGCTCTTCAGGTCCTGGAAAATTATGTATAATTAACACAATAGTGGAAGAAGAAAATCAATAAATGACAGATTTCATCATTTAAAGCTACATGTCAGTAATTCATATAGAAGGTCAATGAAATAGGAACCATTACCAGGAAACAAATGATTAACTGTTGTCGGGAGTGTTATGTGTTATATAAGAAGTGGAAAGAATAAGAGAGTGGGTGATGAGAGACCAGCAGAAGACTTTGCAGAGAAATCAAAGACCAGCACATCCTGCAGATGGAGGTAGTGTCATTAATACCTCCTGACTATGATAACCTCTGATTACAATATCAGTATCTCTTTCACTACTAGGCAGAAAGTTTTGATCCAGATAGTAGCTCTTCTCTGTTGTCATTAAATGCCTGTCAGAAAGGACATTCTTCTTTGACTTGGAAATTTCATCTTCTTCAAAAAATATTTTTACCTGTGTCCTCCTCTTATGGCTTGTGCTTAGATGTCCCCACAAAAAAATCCTGCAGTCATAAGTTGGGCTCTTTCAGAGGTGGCTGGATCTAGATTGTGTGCTTGATTTATGGTCCAATGTTAGGATCATGATGCTAGGGTGAAGAGTAATGATTACTAAATCTGTCCACTGATCTATTTGGCACTGCCCTAACTCTGGTAGCTAGGATACAATATAAGGGACAGGAAGAAGCTTGTCCCTTGCTTGTTTTGCTACCTCTTGCCCGTGTCTCAGTTGCTTTTCACTCATTGCTGGAACCAAATACCAGACACACAAAATGAAGGAAGGAAAGTTTATTTAGCTCACAGTTAGTAGATGTTTCAGCCCATACTCAGCTGGCTCCAAGGCAGACTGACACAAGGAAGAGGGCAGCAATTCATGGTGAGAGAAAACAGCAATAGCAAAGGAAGAGGCAGCAACTGCTGCATCTAGCAAGCCTCTCATTCACACTGACTAATAAGGCCAGAGAGCCTAAGAAGAAGTGGAATGAACCATCCTATCTCAATTCCCTTTATATCTCTTTTAAGTGCTGAGTCACTCTAGGGAGGGTCCTGGTTGCCCTAGAGAGGGTCCTTCACATCCCAGGGAGGTGTGTAGAACTACAGGATACCCTGCTTTTGCACAGGATGAGAATTTTCACAAGGTAAGAACCTTGGACCTCTGCTGAGTCACTCAATTTAACTTTTAAACTTCTCAAGTTGACAAAATATATCAACTACTACCCCCCCATGAATCCTTTCTCCTCTGCCATGCTGCTTTGGAACCAGCTTATTATGGACAGAAAACTCTAAAAACTATGAGCTAAATAAATCTTTCCAACTTTTGCTTTGATTGTGAGGTATTTTGTCTCAGCAAGGAAAGAAAAACAACTAATACACGTCTATTGGAGTCAACAATGTTTACTAGCTTTGCCCTGGGCTGTCTGATCACCAGCACATGAGCTGGGCTTCCAAAGGGTCCTGTCCTACAGATACTGTGGAGACTGCCCACTGTCATATATGGCTTAATTACTTCTGTCAAAGGAAGGAGTTAGGATTAAGGTCTGATCAAGGGGCTTAGAGAAAATAGATATGATTAAGGGAATAATCCTTTGGAAAATCAAGGCCTCGTGAGACAAATCCTGCCAGGCAGATTGCGCTCTGGAGGCTATTCTGTGCCTAAGTAACTAATAGCAGAAGGAACACAGCAAAGTGGGGGTCCAAGAAAAGACCTTCCATGGAGAGGGATCACAAAAGCAAGGAAAGCATTAACAAACTATATTTTCCCACAAAAGTTAGAGCAGGAATAATTCCTCTATATCAATTCAGGAAAGAGAAATATAGAAAGTATTTATAAAACATGATTAGGCAACCTTTTTTAATTTTGTTAATTACTATTTATTCACCAACACAGTAAGGAACAGTTCCAACAAGAAACTTATTCAAATTTTAACAGAAGAATCAGTGTTAGCAGAAACTGCTCAGAATTGAAGTTGTGGACTCATTGCTATATTTAACATTTCTGTAAATATTTTAGATTGTCCTAGAGGGCAACTGAGTGTATTAATTCCTAGGAGACAGAAGAACCTGCCACATGAGAAATTTCTCTTTTGCAAACTTGACAACAGCCCCCAAAGTATTAGCTGTTCAGAAAGTTTTCCTGACACCTTGAGTTGAAGAAGAGGTCAAAGCAGGGCAGGACTCCAATCAGCTTTTTGAGATCCCCAGCATCCTGGTTCTTGCTTCAAGATGTCATGGTTCAAACCCAATCAGTGTCTATTACACAGGGCAGGATCTTACTAGCTTGTCACCATATGAGCTGCCCTCTGGAGAGATGGGCTGGGGTTATTTGAATATACCCATCTTGGCAACAAATGGGATCAGCATTCAGCTCACAAGCCTCCTTGTTGGCCAGGTTTCCCAAGAGCAACACTTCCCTGCTCTTCACAAATCTTCCTCTATACTTAGGGCAAATCCAGAGCTCTTGGAGAGTAAAATAATAATAATGAAAATAATAAATATAGAGAGATGATTTTCTAAGTACCTGGCATTTGTCACACATTGTAATTTCTCAACATTGTACTAGTTAGGTGGAATTATTCACATTTTATATATGAAAACCATTGAAATTTCGGGGCATTAACAATTTCCATTGTGCTGGCCCTGCCTCTGGGGTACACCAAGATGGTGATTGAGACTGGGCGTGGTGGCGTGTGCTTGTAATCCCAGGGTTTGGGAGGCTGAAAACAGGAGGATCACTACAAGTTCAACCTGTGTAATGAGACCCTATAGACGCTGTTTTAAATAAATAAGTAAATAAATAAATAAATTCCAAGTTACACCATTGGCAAATGGAAAAAGCTACGGTCAAATTGAAGTCCTTTGGGTTTTAAATGACAGTTTCCTTTTACTAAATCATGTCGTGCTCTTCTTTTTATTTTATTCATTTTAATGAGAAAAGAGAAAACATATCAATGAAACAGTTTCAAAGCAGGTTAGTAGGATAGTTACAATAATTAATACATTGCATATTGTCTTCATAGTAGTTATTCAGAGGACAAGATGCAGATGTGGTATATTATCTAAGCAATATTAGTACCAACCTTTTTTATAGTACACTAACAGAAAGTAGCTGTATATCTATACTACCATATATATATATATTTTTCTTTTTTTCACAGCAAAGTGATTCTTTATTTATATTTTTACAGTTAGTAACACATGACATAAGGCTGCCTAGAGACTAATAGCTGACCTTAACCAGACAGGATGTTCATCTCAGGAGTGAGGTACCTTGTTTGCTTTAGGACTGGACCCTGTGCCCCCTACACACATTTGATCAATTTCCTAGCTTCAGTGGCTCCCAACCTATCCCCCTTTTTTGTTTTGTTTTGTCAGAGATGGTGTTCCATTGCCGTTAGAGAAGCTGTGTAGCACTCTTTCGCTGTGAAAATAAACTAATGTAAATAGAAAATGCAAACAAGAAACTTCCCTGTTAGATGTTACAGTGGGAAAAAATGGGTCAACATTTTTATAAATGCATGGGTTAATTTATCATATACTCTATCCTGAAACGGCATTTTTTTGGGAAAAACATATATCATAATTTATGATCTTAAAGGAATATCAAAGTTGTCTTGTCCCTAAATTTGAACTTGTTTCTTTGGTTGTGGTTATACTTAGGATCATTCAGCGTTCTGTGAGACAGTCATGGACCCTGTTAGGTCTGGGTGTGACTGTCAGCCGCAGAGCAGTAGGCAACGGTTAGGGCCAAGGCCCAAATCAAGATCAAGGCAGGAATCTGAGTCCACCTGCATCAAAAGAGAAACAATTCACTCCTACGTACTAGAATTTAGGAATTTGGTGAGGGTTTCCGCTTGAAAAATATTTGCTAACTAGAATTTTTTCCCTTCATAGAATTTCCATTGTGTCCTAATGAAAAAAATGAGAGAGTCTGTAATGCAACTTCTGTATTTCCCTAAGTAATTCTTTATTTTTCCTGATGTTAGAGTATGGACAAGCCAGGAAAGAAAAGCAAAATGAGAGGGTTTGCATTGGTAGAGAAGGCTCTAAATGACTAGCAGGCCTGGTCACAGGAGAGGAAGGTTTCTCCTTAGTTGAAGGGTGAAGATTTCACCTGAGTAGAGACCTAAGGAATAAAGGAATGGAATTATGAGGGTATCAATTGTCATCACTATTGTTATTTCTCAGAACTTGGACAGTACTGATTTATTTTATGCCAACAAGCATATTGCAATTTAACATTCGGAAGTTACTTGGTTACTTACTGGTAACTAAATTACAAATTTACTCCTTGGGAAATCTAGTTTCCTCTCTCTGCTTCTCCCGCTTTCTGCTTGGCAATCTCCAGACAGCCTGTGAGAGCTCACTATGACGTAACAGCTGGCGTCTGCTCTGACTGGCCAGTGTCAATTATCACCATCTGTGCCTTTGCCAAGTATTGCAAGTACCTTCCCTGTTTAAGGGGAATTAATTAAATGTTTGGTATAATAGTCTATAGTGTGTTTTATTGAGTCTCAGATTTTCTATTTCTTTTGGTGATCTGAAGAAATAGTTTGTCTGGATCTTTCTGAATACCAATTTAGAATTTTATGTTTAAATGTATACAATCCATTAACACCCTGCGGTTTATTGCTTCTATTCATCTTACTTTAATAGTAAGAATTTCCAAAATTCAATTCCCGGTAACCTTGAATGCTGCTTGCCATTATATCTCTCTCCTTTCCTTAAGCCCTTTATCTTCCCTTTCTTTCTCTTATTTGCTTTCTTGTTACACTGTCTTCTATGTAAGAAGAAAAATAATGCTTTCATATTTTGTGTCACTTGTATCAATTCTGTTTCCTTAATGGTTAATTGTATGTTGATTTCTAAGCTTCATATTTATAATATTTCCTCAGTCTTTTCTTCTGAGATTCTGCAATTTGACCAAGTTTAGTTATAGAGAATTTTCTATGTCTTGAGAGAAACCTTTGTTTTCCCGGTAGGCAGGAGGATTGCAGATATGTGGCTGTGGCTTCTGACATAGCAGAGGATCATTTAGGCAGGTCTGCTGCTAGGTGGACTGTCCGCAAAGAGCAATAAGGCCACCTCATGTGTAGAGGCCACATTGGTGAAACTAGTGGTAGAAATTGATGAGATTTTTTTTT